>JAUJPO010071344.1:0-11716 GCA_032270745.1 Tiaropsis multicirrata
TAATTTGTTTGAAAATGTTGTTTATCAAAATCTTTTCTAACAGATGCGTTTTTTTAATTCGCTTGGACGACGTCATCTACTGAGGAACTTTCAAACACCTATTGTTGTGCATTGAGAAAAAAACAACTCATGTGATATAGCTCATTTTGACCAAAGATCCTGATTTGACCATAGCAAAGATCCTGACCTTACGTCTCCTTTAAAGACGCGAGCGAGGACAAAAACTTTCCAATACTCCCTGACTGCATGGAGTGATGACATGGGCAAATAAAATTGAATCTTATTTTTTATGAAGTTGACATGACTGACTGTAGATCGCCCCTATCTCCATCACCCCTCCCTAATTCGGACACCCCTATTATTTAAAAAAGGCTCTTTTCTTTTTTGATAAATTTTTTATTTTAGGTGGAATAAGACAAGCTCAACGTTGTAGTATCTTCTGCCAAATAAAAGGGGGTGTCATGAGCATATCACACAAACAATAAAAAATTTGCCATAAAACTACGACCACCCTCTTCTCAACATTTTTTATGTTCTGAAACAAATATTTAAAAAAAGTTACAATACATGATGGATTCCATGTGCCTTTACCATGGTAATTTATCTAAAACAATAGAATCATTGAATAACACACTATCGCAAAGTTAATTCTAGAAGTATCTTTTACTTCATCTTACAAGCAATAATGTATTTTTCTTGCTATTTGGTGATTCCTGAAGATTTGGTGGGTGAAAATACTTCATTCTAGCTTTAAAATGTTTGCAGAAATATTTCACAACCCTTGGTAAAAGAATTATTCAAAACTGCTGGTTCGTTTTATAACCTTTTTGCTTGATTAATCAAGCCCTGTGACACAGGAGAGCACTAATGGTATTTTGATAATTTTGAGTAAAAATGTAGCATTTCTAGCAGCATTTTTAGTCATTTACATTTTCCTATTAAAATGCTACAAAACTGATCTACTTTTTAATAGGATTAAATTTCGCGAGATTAATTTTCGCAATTTCGCGATGTCAAATTAGAACTATAGAAATAAGTGTAAGCAATAAGGTGTGGCGTTTCAGTCGTTCTGTACACAACAAATTGGTTTTACCAACTTTTAATTGCACCTTTTTAACTCTCTCAATCAATCTTGTTGTACCCATGAGTTTTTTGTGACTGAAGCTTTTTTACTCACAAGATAGCAATAGCAAAATTTACCAACATTCTTGGGGTGCAAACAGTATATCAAATCGATAACTTGCATGTTAATGTAAGAAAATATTTCTGGTTATTTCTTGAAGGGATTCTTACAATAAGAAAATGTCTCCAAGGGACAGTGATAATGAATCAGTGGAAGAAATGTTTTCTTATAATGATGACGATGGAGATTTACAATACGATGAAGAAGATATGGAGAATGCAATTGTTTTAGACGACAACGATGCCCCAGGTAATCTACCAGACATGTGTGTGATCATCACACCTCCTAGGTTTTTATTTTAGTGGTCTAGCAGTGATTTTTAAAAGAAGTCAATTAATTAATTAAAAAGCATTATATACAGGGAACTAATTTTGGCCAAATTTGTCAAAATAAGTTCTCGCCAAAATTAATATTTATGGCCTTTAAGCTAAATAACCCCTCTTAAAATCGCTCATTCGCAAAAAATTTGATAAACTTTCAAGAAAAAGTGTAAAATTCGCGAAAGTTTATCTGAATAAAGTGTTTTAACAAAGGGTCCTGAAAAAAGTTGCACTATAAAATATCTTTCGTTTTTTTTTTAAACACTATATATATTCAAGAAATACATACATGGGTAACTTTTAAGAACTTATTAACATTTTTCAGAACTACAGGATGTATTGGACGACCTTGATGTTGAAGAAGACCCTGAGAATGCAGAGGAGATTGAAAACGGTTTCATTCCTGATGACTCCAAAATGATTTTCCAAAAACACGATGGGTCCATATTCTGCATAGCTGTTTCACCGCAAAATAAAGATTTAATGGTTTCTGGTGGCGAAGATGACAAAGGCGTCCTACTGAAAATGAGCACAGATGAGGAAATGTTAGAGCTGGGAAACCACAAGGATTCCGTTGTATGTTGTGGATTCAATTCGGATGGAAAATATGTGATGACAGGTGACATGAGCGGTACAATTATAGTCCGGAATGTAGAAGATGGTAAGATGGTCTGGGATTTTGATTGCGGTGATCTGGAATGGTGCAAATGGCATTCCAAAGCTAATGTTATTTTTGGCGGTACAGCTGATGGCGACATATACATGTGGAAGATACCAAGTGGGGAATGTAAGATCTTCCAAACCCACGGTAGTAAATCTACATGTAGTGTTCTTTCAGCCAGTGGTAAAGAGCTCTTTGCCGGATATGAGGATGGTAGTGTAAAAATGTGGGATTTAAAGGCTGGTACTGCTGTCTTTCAAGTCGATGGGAATCTTGAGGATCCAATAATTTGTGTTGCAGGACAATCTCCCGGCAAAGTATTTGCGTGTGGCACAAGTGATGGGCTTATTCGATTATATAATGAAACAGGGAAATTACTGACAACTCTACATCACATAACAATTAGTACTGAGGAGAAAGAAAAATCTATTGAAGGACTTCTATTCCACGATGAGCACTATTTGACTTCGTGCTCTTTGAGTGGAAAAGTTTGTGTCTGGAATATTCAAACACAGCGTATCCGACACGAGTTTACACACACATCCGGTGTGTCGCATATAATCTGGCTAAACAAGTCCAATAATATCTTGGTGGTTTGTTTAGATGGTATTTTGAAATTATGGAATATGGGCTCTGGTTCGATTGAAAAGGAACTTCAAGGACACCGTGGAAATATTTTGGATGTTGCAGTTTTTGATGATGAAAAATTTGTACTGACTGCGGGTGATGATGAAACGTGTCGTGTTTTTGAGTTATAGGTTTATGGAATATAAAGTGCGTCTGAAAATATAATACAAAATTCCTCATAATGTATGAAATTGAAATTAATATAGTAAAGTATTATGCCTTCTTCATCTAATAGACATTCTCAAGGAAATGAAATTGTTTTTTTTCGAAAGATCAATCAAAGATTTACGTGTATTTCAGTTGCATGACTCATGAATTTTTGTTTTGCTTTATACCACATGCGCTGTATATTTCAAATGGACACGAATTGTTTATTTATTTTGTTTTAATTCTCTGTAGGTATTTTTATAATACATTTTTTCAGATTATTGCAATTTATATCCCTTTATCCCTCAACATATTTTCTTTTTTCTATAGAAGTAACGATTTTATAAGCATAAAAGAAATTGGCTTTATTACCTCAGGATTACATGCATGTTGATCCTCAAAAGGCTTCATGTGGACCTGCCAATTTGAAATCACTCAAGTTTTCCGTTGTAAAGTCTCTTAAAAGAGTTTGGAGAACGAAGCATCAAGACATAAATCTGTCTCTTTCATTCAAGCCATTTTTAGAGACTTTTGTACTGAAAAACGATGTGGTCTCAAATTGGAATCGGAATTCCTAGCCCTGCAAAGTAGACTTTTAGGATCGCTATTATTCTTTGATTTATTTTTTGTATTAAACTCTTGGTAGAAAATAGTATCAACAATAAACAGTAATTTGATATCGTTCATATATTTTTTAGATTACATAAAAACAAAAAAGTTTAACATAATAAAAATATAAACATGCCGCACGATCGAAAACCAGGACCCAGAAGAAAAAAGTTGGTAATTTCATTCGATGATAAGACCAGAAGGTATTAAGTTTTCTTTTCTTTTCTTGTATGTTTTTTTTAAGGTTCTCTGGTGATATGAAATGTTTTTTAAGGCGACACTCTTTTAACAGAAGAGACTTTATGTTTTCGAATGGATTTGTGGATATAATGTTTTTTTGTTACTGTACTTCTTTAAATTATTAGAAGCTTTGCGCTGTTCGCAATGCTGGACAAAAGGTCTGTAGACTTTTAGAAATGTGCTCCTTCCTTCATGGTCGATGTAAATAAGGTCAGCTATTGGTACCTACCATAATATACCAACGGACTACTTTTAAGGGGACATTTATGATGTATTTAAGGTTGAAAATTATCAATGAAATTTTTAACAATTTGTTTTAAAAATTGTTAATTTTCTGGTTTCATAGAAAATTCAATTCAAATTCATTGTTACCTAACATGATTGGAAATTATAAAATACAATATAGAAACATAATAGAACATGATGAAAAGTTAATTTATAACAAGGTAAAATTGACCAGGTATCAGGGATAACCTAGTAACCTCCTGACATAAAACGTTTTACTTTTACGCCTTTTTTTTTGACACATACAAAATATAAAACCTTGGTCATACTTGGTCGTACTTGAAAATCGATAAGAAAGGTATTTACGTCAAAAAAGGCCACGACTAGTTTGATTCGTAATGGTGTATAAAATTATTAAATTCAAAATTGCAACCGGAGCTGGGGCTTTCAGGAATTTAAGTAAATGGTAGTCTGGACCTATATTAACTTTTCCCTATTTCACAAAGCTCATATGAGAAATAATTAGTATAGTAACACTGTCAACAATGTACGGTTTGAATTCCCCACTAAAAAATGAGAAATTAAATCAATCAAATCGCACGAATTTCAACTCGCGCATAAGAACAATAGACAATTTCAGCCAATCAGAGCATTTCTTTAAGATCTATGATGAGACCCGTAGACGGGCTCCCATCTAAGTAAATGTTATAAAATCTCTATTTTTTCGTTCCAGTGAATACTTGACTGGCTTTCAGAAGCGTAAAAACCAGAGAAGAGCGAAAGCACAAAATGATATTGCCAAGAAGTTGAAGCAAAAAGTTAGAGATGAAAGAAATAAGGTAAGAGTTTGGAGAATGAAGCATCAAGTTTTCTGTAGTAAAGTCTCTTAAACGAGTTTGGAAAACGAAGCATCGAGACAAATTTATCTCTCTTATTCAAGCGATTTTTACAGACTTTTGTACTAAAGAACGATGTGGTCTCAGATTGAAAGTTGAATTGAATTCTAACTTCGTTTTCTCAAAGGTAACGAATCTAGTGGGCTCCCGTCTTCTACTACGAACTAGTAGGGACTTTACGAAATCAGGACGGCAACACGACGACGACAACGGTAAAGTAAAACAAAAGCCGGCATTCCCGGTTGAAAAAAAATTATTGCACAAGAAATCCCATGAGAGTACCTTTTTTTATTTTCTCAATAAGGAACGTTTTTAAAATCTGAAACGACGTGATATGATTAACTTTTACGTCGTTGTAGAATTCTAAGACTTCTCATAATTAACTAATTAAATTTTTTATTCCCATGGGACATATAGTGCAATAGAATTATTTTCTACCGGGAAAACCGGTTTTTGTTTAATTTTGCCGTCCTCGTAGCGTTGCCGTCTTGATTTCGTAAAGTTCCTAGTGTAGTAGCAACGAACCGATTCCCACTCGATTTGTTACCTTTTAGAAAACTGGGATTATTTACTATTTTTTTAATGAAAACTATAATAAATGGAGACTCAACTCAAACTATTCCATTGTATTTGTTCAATGATAGCAAATGGCTGCTTGGTTGCTTTGGGCTTTGGGCTTGGACGGATTAGAATAGGTGGATTAAGAACTCATAGAAAGAACGACTTTACGCTGAAGCTTTCTACGGACAATTCGATTAGCAGAAACAAGGGCATATAAAGCACTCTGTTAATAAGTTCCTTTCATCGTAAATAATAGATGCTTTTGTTTCTGCTAATCGATTTATCCTTGCAATAATATATCGATTTATTATACTAACTAGTAAAATGGTTCTTCTTCATTCTCCTTGAAAGTTGAAAAGTTAAATAAGTACTTGTTCTCACTCGTCAGGGTTTTCATTAAAAAAATAAGAAATAATTTCTTTATATTAAAGACGGCGTGGACCAATTGATCAAGGATACCGACGATGCTGTCAGTCAAACAGCTACCGAGAAAGTGGAATTCGAAAATCATGAGGTCTTTGTTAACACTGATCTCAATTTTGGTGATAGTGGATTCCTAGTTGACAATAATGTGCAACAGGTTTGTCGTCTGTATTATTTTCGTTCGCGCGTTCATTTGTGCAGCGTCGGTCAAAAGGTTGTATACTTTTTAATATAGAAAGTCAGCAAAGACAAAAGTTTAATAATAAATTCTCAAAGTCGCCACACTACCTTATCGGTTAAAAGCCAACAAAACTATAGTCGGATAAAATTATTCGTCGTTCAAAATTACTTTTAAAAAAGTCACTGTTTTGTCCGGATTTGGGCAATCTTGCCAATTAGACTTTATTTGTTTTTCTTAATTGAATACACAGCTGGACTTTACTTTTCAACCATGGTCAGTCTTCGGGTGACGGTACACACGAGTGATTCACTAAAACAGCCGAAAGAGGAATAAACACCTCTACTGTACGACTGCTACCGACCTCTCCGATTAACTAACTTATTTAACTTTCAACTTTCAAGGAGAATGAAGAAGAACCTGAAGACCAAAATGAAGAGGCAGAAGAAGCAACTTCCCAAAAAAGGAGTAAACGAGGGAGAGAGGAAAATAATAAACTCGGAAAATGGAAAAAGAAAAAATCACGAAAAGTTTGAGCGAAAATGATGACTTCGATGCAATTTGTTACCTGAGAGCTGAGGTGAACAAACCTTGTTCGTTTATGATGGAGAATGGTTAGAGAAGTTTAGAAGAACACATAGATCCGGTTGTGTTTGGAAGTTGGAAGTGAGGCTCTAATAACTTGGCTGCATCATTAATTTGGAAAATTTAAAAATCAGATAAATTTTAAAGGAGGAAACAATGGAAGCGAGCAGTCCAATCTTGACTTTCATTCGCTATTTGACACTCGTCATACTTTTGCATGGCAATTATGGTTATTGTGGTGGAACCGGTAGATTACTTGAACATCTGGTTTTAATTAGTGTTTGAATGCTTATATAAAGCTTTCTTGTTAAGAATTGTGAGAGATCTACTCGTATTTCATTGGCATAATCCCAGTATGGTCATTAAACCTGAAATTGGTTTCAGTCCTGAAAAAAATTAGAAAAACCCACTAGAGTCTTGGAGAAAAGCGGAGCAATATTTTTGACAATAAATCGACTGTAACTTTATTTTGAAATGGTAATTTTAGCCAACTTGAAGTGGGGAATGATTAGAAACATCGACAGTATAAAAATACGGAGATTGTTTTAGGTCATATTCTATTCCGAAATCTTAAAAAATTTCTTTCAAATGTCCTGAAAAAAAAGAGGAAAATGTCCTGAAAATATTCTGGAGTTTGACTTGATTTTCTAAGTAGCACCCTTCTGGTAATTATTTACCGTTTTTTCATTTTTTGAAAATAGAAATAAAAGTCTGTGAATAAATCTTTACATTGCTGGTGTTGTCATGGCGCTACTTTTCTAATTATTTTTTATTGTGTTGATTTTTTCTCAAGATTAAGTGAAAACTCTTCAATTTCCTGCTGTAGTGGCAAGCTTTATTATTGATTTATATTGATTTATACCGATTAAATTTTACGATATCGGAAGCTCTTGATTGTGATTGTTTTATAGGATTTACCTTTACCAATTTTTCTAATTATCTGAAATCTTCCTGGAAAATATTCTTAAGGCTTCAAATGGCATACTGGTTTTAAAACACACCTTAATTTCTTTTGTCTTTTCAGATATTAAGTAAAAGTAAAAAAAAACAAAAAAGAGAAACCAGTGAATTTATACGCACCACAAAACAAAATGAAGTACAGATTATCAAGTGAGCCTCTCATCTTTTTCTACACCATCATATACACCATTAATTACACAGTGCTACCTCAACTTGTGGTTAGAAAGACTTGTCATGCGCATGCGTACAATGAAACACTTTGCACTGACGAAGATTTCCTGTCCAAAAACGAAGACATTAAAAAAGTAAGCTTTAATTCTTTCATAAAAGCAATTCAACCTTTTAGGATTAGGTCATGTACGATAAGAACATCAGAATTGATGATAATGTTTTCCAAGAGCCTTAACCAAAATTTTGATGTTCTTGAAAGAAAATGGTGTATGTGCTGAAATCCGTTCTTGGATTTTAAAGAAAGTACTTTTCACAGTAATTTTGACAATTTCTCAATCTGCAACTTACCCAACTGGATCGAACTTTTACTATACTATTTAGATGTTGTGGTCCATTTTTTACAACAAATTATACATGCTGTTGTTTCCACTTACAAAAGAAGAATGGGAGATAGCATGTTCGATTCGTTGTCAAAAACTTGGATGATAGAGGTCCTACCTTATGCCTAATTATCCAACCTCGTTCCCAGAAGGTATCTTCACTCTGCGTTATTCGACATTTATTTTATGACGGGTCAAAGAATATAATTTTGAACCATATCAAAAACATTAAAAAGCTTGCAATGAACCCTTTGAACCGAGGTTGACCTTGATTTCCAGAGTAATATATATCTTCACAAATGAGGTAGTATATATAAGGTGAAACTTCTTTCCTTTTTTTCTTACAGGAATCAGCAACTTGGTGGTTCTTCTTACTTCTTGGTTCATTACTGCCGTCCGTTTTCACCGTCCTTATATGGGGACCCATTACCGACGTCATCGGGCGCCGTCACGCCATGACCATCGTCCCTTTTATCAACGGAATCCGGTCCTTGATTTACCTCATCAATTCGTATTTCATGGAAGCTCACGTTGGGTATCTGTTATTCGGCTCATTCCTATCTTGTTTTTACGGTGAATTCCAGGGCGTGGTGGCTTTATGTTACGCATATTTAGCTGATGTTACCAGTGACCACTTGGATCAACGTACCATGCGAATGGCCTTTATCGAAGCTAGTTTATTTTTCGCTGGAATTCCCGCTGGTTTGCTGTCAGGCTATTTACTAGAGAGCCTTGGCTTTGTTTCTGTTTTCGGTTTGAATATCGGTATCAATGTTTGCATTTTGTTGTATGTTTTGTTTTATTTACCAAAAGATTCGACCTTGAAGTATGAGAAAATACCTCAATCGAAACCTGATCGCAAATTGGAACACTCAGCGACCACTGCTGTTGGTACTTCGAGTGGAGAAGACGAAAATATTGATCATTTAAATGGAAGTACGTCCTACAATAGCATCAAAAGGACACCCCCACAAGACATCTCATGCAACGAACTATTCAATCCGTTCTCACACTTCGCGCACGTTTTCAAAGTCGTCACGTCGCCGTCGTGCCGCAGAATCGTCATACCGGTCATCTTTTCGTTCGGCTTTTCCGTATGCGCAATATACGGAGAGCTGGTCGTACAAACATTGTACTTAACCAATCAACCGTTTGCTTTCAAGCCGCAAATGATCGGATACTATTCCGCAGTACAAAGCGCTATTCGTGGGTGCGGTGTCATACTTATGACCCAATTATCATACCACCTGTTTAACCTATCAGATTACTCTCTCATCATCATCGGGATTATAAGCCAAATGGCGTGTTACGTCTCAATCGGGTTGGCCCGCACACTGTTTCCTATATTCCTGGTCAATATTGCCGGTCTCGGTATCCCCGTTGCTACGACAACACTTCGTTCATTAGCAACTAAAAATGTGTCTTCGGAAAATTACGGAGCTGTTTTAGCCTCTCTTGAAGCAATGGATGCTCTAGCCGGAGTCCTGACTAACGCTTCTACTTTGTGGACGTATAATTTGACACTTCATGTTTACTCTGGAATTGCGTACTTTGCGTTGGGTGGCTTTTCGTTCCTCTCCTTGGTTTTCTTGGGTGTTGGTTATTGCCTGAGACGAAATATTCGTGACAATGTTTTATGAAAGAAAGGGAGCTGTTAGTCCAAAATTATTTTTAATACAGTCGAAGCTCTAATTAGTGGACACCATCGGGAATTCGACTTGGTGTCCGCTAATTGGAGGTGTCCGCCTTTTGGAACGTTTGGTAAATATAAACTCTAAATTCGGGGGAAAAAATATGTCCGCTAAACAGAGCTCTCCGCTAATTGAGAGCTTCGACTGTATTTTAATATGCGGTTAATTTACGACAATTGTTTTTGTCTAATGCCCAAAGCTAATGACCTAAAACGATTCAAATTCATATGGTTAGATGATTCCAAATAATGTTTTATATGATTAGTTTATTGCAATTTATTATTTGCTTTTTTTGAAGCGATGGTAATTTTGGCTAGTGTCCCGTAAGGCCTGACTCCACTCAACGAGTGAATCTCTCGCGTCCACCATTTTAGTTTTCCTTGAAGAGAAACATTAGGTCATCCGTTTGCTGTCGTCGATATTTTCAATTATTTTTTAAATAAAATTTACTAACTTGTCAAAAGAAAATTCAACAATAAAGCTTTGGTTTGTTTACTTGGGTTTGTTTGTAGATCTATTATTTTGATACTATTTTTAATGTTTTTAATAATTTTATCTGATTAATTTATAACTAATTTATTATTTTATTATTAATTTAAGAATGTATGCGAAGGAATGTATGCGAAGAATAATTACGTATTAAATTTGATTTGAAATGCGATTAAATTTTACACTAGTTTTCTCCTCCAATCCCCCCTGAAAAATCTCAACCCCCCTAGATGGGTTATCAGCCCTAAACTTCCCCCTTCTTAGCCAAGCCAGGGCCCTCCTGAAATTGGCCCACCTTATTTACCAATCTATGATGACTACAAATTGATTCATAGTTTTTAAAGGGATGCTCCAACACAAACCAGTCAATCTGGCTTGCTTTTTAGAAATGAGAAGATTTTTTCTTTCAACTCCTCACAATCTCCCCTGAAAAAACATATACTCTAGCCTGAAATTTGAATTAGTTGCAACCCCTCCCTAACGGACAATTTTTGAAAATTACCATAGTCGAGAGTTGTTTCTTATCAATTTCAGGTCAAGAAATGAAATAATTAAAAGGTAAAATAACAAAAAAAACAATTGAAGAAAAATGGAAAAATGTAGAAAAAGCTCCATGACGGGCATTGATGAACATTGGATATTGAAGAAACATGAATTCCTGGTACCCTTCCACTCCACTCCACCATAATTGGAAAGCGAAAATGAATTTATTTATGGACAATGCGTAAGTTTATTCATTCCTACTTTGGTTGGACCTTTTCTACTTTGTCTCCAGTGCTTTCCTTTTTTTGACTTTGACAACATTTCGTAACCTTACGGTATCAAAGAGTTGACAATCAGGACAAAAACAGGAAAGACTATCTTATTTGGCTTCTGGACTGAAAGTATGTGGAAGTTGTCAATCATACTGAAATTCTAAACCTAGCGACATTCTGATTTTTAGTCATTCCAACAACGTATTACATTCATTATTTAACATACATAATATATTTAAAAGCTGAATCGTTTTGAAACAGGTCATTGAAGCCGACGGGAAAATTTCCTTATATATACTTCATTTTTATTGGACCTACCAGGAGGTCCTATAAATTAACCCCTGTATGTTCGTCCGTCCGTTCGTTATTAGCTTTTCTCGAGTTTGGCTCATTCGATTTTTCTGATATTTGGCACAAAGGTGTAAAATGGTGAAACTTAAAATGTGACGGAGCCCGATTTTCGAAAAAAAAAATTTCAGCCAAAAAACGGATAAAAAAAAGGTTTTTTCGACTTTGTGAAAAATTGGATCATTAAATTTTTCTGATTTTTTGCATGAAAGTAGCGTACCATCATAGGTAAAAGATGGCTGAAGCAGATTTTTGCAAAAAAAATTT
>JAUJPO010071355.1:0-11715 GCA_032270745.1 Tiaropsis multicirrata
CACTATCCTCCATTAACAGACACTAATCCATAAAACACGTAACACTCTGATCTGACCTCTGCTTTTCTGCTCTGCCACTTTAGTGCTCTGCCATCCATGCATCCATCTTGTTTTAGCTCACCTGGTAGAGCGGAAAGCGGTCGCTTTGCGTAACATTCTACTCCGCTTGTTTTTTCTAGAAGTTTCGAGAACATTGAGAAGTTCGCGTGGTACGGGCGGGCGGGCGGTCAAAAGCGGTCAAAAATCTTCCAATCCACCGCCGCGGAAGCTGGTCGTAATACTTTCGCTAGGCGAAATTAAAAATCTAAAACTTTTGCAAATAATGCTCATGTCAGCATTTTATTCACAAAAATCGATTTATGATGATTCCTGCTGATTATTTTTAATTTAATTTTAATTCTGACTTCATTTTGCTTTTATGGTGAAAGATTTATCATGATTCTGATTTGCAGTTCAAGAGCTTTTCAAGTTTAAATTTTTATGTCGTCATAGCTATGACGTCATAATTAGGTTTTTGGCTAATAACTTTTTGTGTGTTTGATATATCAAACTGTCACAGGTTTTCCCATTTTCTACATCCAAAGACGCTGCTTTTAAGCTATGAATGAGTATGTTCAGATGGCTGCAAGTGGTGTGCATTCTTACGGTAATTTTTCTGCATGCCGTAAATCGCCCGAGTACAATACACTGTTGGTCATCTGGTTAGTAGAACAAAGCAAGTTATACTCAACCGGCGTAATGTGTATCTCATTAGGGTCAAATTGTTCGGATACTATAAGCGCTAAAACTGCAATCACCTTAAAACTTGCTACAGCTTCTGGAAACTTCGACAAAAATTCTTTATTTGGTTGTCTTTCCATTTGCTAATTTTGCTTTGAACCAATCATAAATTGATCAAATGACAACTTTAAAATTTTGGCTACATTTTCGGCTGCCTAATGTAATAAATAAACGGCCAGGTGACCTGGAAACTTAACTGTTAAAAACGCGGGCTCCGAGAGCTCGTTTATTTGCATACTAAATTAATTTTGGCTATCATTTCTATCTTTTGCTTTTTACAAGCATCACTTTAAAAAGTTATATCGTCTTTATTGTCTTTAGATGTGTGGCATCGTGTGTTGCACTCACGACGGCTATTGCCCTGATGCTTCAAAAGCCAATAGAGATGACAAACAAGAGTGGTGAATTCAACGTTCAACATATCATCGATCGATCGTACGCCGAAGCTTGCAAAGTGCTTCCAGATGAAAAATCACAGGTAAAGATTAGAGAAAAATGAAAATGAGTTTGTTCTTACTTAAAATGTTATTCTTATAGAGGAAAGTCCTTGCTAAAGTTTTTACAAAAATAGAACCAATAGACATGGTTAACGAAGATAATTCTTTGGATGTCACACAACCAACACTGGTCTCTTGCCAATATATCTATATCTTCTTCATATTAATATACGTACACTTTTTGTTTGTTTGTCAAGTGAAAAGAAAGACAAATCAGTTCTCCTGAAGCATTGTTTTCGATAAAGTTTAATTGTTGTTGTTGTTGTTTAATTGTCGTGACCAATTAGAAAAGCTTTCGATGTTGTTAGCAGTCCCTGGAAATGGGAGAAACAAAAAAGGGGACAAAAGAGGAAGAAGACAACCCGAGCAACAAAAAAAACTTTATTATTCACCCGTTGTTCTGAACAGCTAAACATAAGCTCAAAATAAATCTTGGAAGCGTGCGTGACTACGTTGTCATCTGATCTTATTATTATAATTTATTTCCGTGTTATAGCAAGATGAATTGAAGAAATACATGTACGCAAAGAAGTTGACGCCACTTGCATTGGATGAACAGGGCAAGATTGGATACACGTACAAGTGTTTAGGTGCAGCTTTTTGGGCTTTCAAGCAGAACGATTTCAGAAAAGCTTTGGAAAAGATTTGCATGAAGGTAAAAAGGTTTAAAAATTTTGAAATAAATTTAGTTCCAGAACACACGTCGAGCTGTTTGACTTTTAAAATTTATGGAAGGTGGAAAGAAAGTACAAACCGTTGCGGAAACAATCTAACCGGACAACCCCTGTCGTTTTTAAAGAAAACGTAATAATGGAATAGCTTATTCCGTTTGCAATCTTTTTCACAGAATTATTACGTATACGTGTTAATAGCTTATTGCCATCACTGTGTAATAAAAACCAAACAAACTTTCGTACCAATAGTCTGTACTGTAGTGTTAGCGCTGTTTCATAATTGTTTCTTATGTCAGTGTCACATTTTTAGAAAAATGTCCTCTTTTCCTTTCAGGGTGGAGATGCCGATACGAATGGGGCGGCAGCAGGGGCGTTGCTGGGTTGTAAATTGGGTTTTCATAGTATTCCAGAAAGTTGGACTGGAAAACTTTGTCATAAAACATGGCTTGATGATCATATACAGAGGTATGATGCTTTTTTCTGCGAAAACAAAATAGTTGCACAATCATGATCTGCGCATACTGTAGTGCAACACATTTGCATGATTTTATCTGGATACGGTTTATGCGTGCGTAATTGCCCCCAACACGAGAGAGCCTCTTAGTTATACAAAGAATTATTAAGTCGACACCGACGGTTCAGCCTCAGCCGTGAGAAAAACAAGCTGTTTTATCTAAAGATATAGATTATCTGAACATCAAATCTAAGTTATCAAATAAGAAACTTTTCTTTGAAAACAGATTACAGTATCTAAAGTAAGATTATTGAAGAGAGAGTGTTATTGATAGAGTGTCAATTCAGAAATTTTCGAATTCCTTGGCTGTATGAAGAATGCAAAAAAAATAATTATATTGATTCTTTTCTTAAAATTTCAGATTTGTCCTTTACATCAATTTGAAGGAAGCAAAAGGGAATGATGATGTTGAAATGACTGACATGAGTTGATTGACAGAAAAACTTTCTCATTCCCCACGATAATTTAAACCAATTTATTTATGCACAATATTGAATTTTATAATATAATTATCATATTTTATCTATTTTTGAATTTTTCGATTTATTGTAAATTTCTCCATTTTTGTTACTTCCTTGACTTCAACACAAATATTATCAAACCTTATCACGATAATGATACTACTAAGCTTAAAAAGTTGGCGAGGTAAGTACTAAAAGTTCCCCAATTTTTTTCCAGTGAATTACGTTTACATATCTAAGCATATTATACTGTAACTTTACCATACTGGAAATAATAATGTGCAGATTATAATGATATAATTTTAATATAGCATTTTATTTAACTTTCTTTACTTTTGATATATATTTTTGAACATACCACCTTAAAACCGTATAATCAGCCTCGTGTTTTTGTTATGTCATTCCATCCATCCGTCCATCTGTTTTGTTTAACCAGAGGCGGATAGCCTCAAGGAAAAGGATGATTTTTGAAAGAATTCTAAAAGAATACCAGTGAAAAGCTAAAAAATTTGTTTCTTCGTTGGTTTAAAACCACTTCAAGTATTTTACTAGCTTCTGTTATTGATGTTTCGAATGTTTCTGACATTCGAACATTATTTTTCTCTTTGTTGATATGTTGTGTGTTTTGTGACATAAAAAATAAACAGAAATTTTCTAATTGGAATACAATCGGCTGGAAATTCGGAAAAAAAACAAGCATGGTTTATAACTAGTTTTGCTGTACAGTAATTTGAGGTTCTGATAACACATAGAGATGTTGGTTTTGCTGTATTTTGACCATTGATGAATATAGACAAAACTTTGAATGTTTTCATATACAAGTGTTGGATTTTTTCTCAGGTGGGCTTGTTATTCATGATATTCATGACGTAATCTTTTATACGGAAGCATTCCGAAAAAGCCGGGCTAGTGGCAAAATTAACAAAGAACTAGTGGCAAATTTTGCCACTAGTTCCGGGTTATTTTGGGTGCTTCCGTATAAAAGATTACGTCATGAATATCATGAATTAGGGTTTTACTTTAAGGAGGGGATGCGCGCCGGGGCGGGGGCACTCGATTTCAAACGAAACGGAGATTGGTTCGGGCGGCCCACGGGCGTTTTCGAAAATCTATTTAAATTCCCACCCGTTTTCGGGTGTCCTCTGCTGATAAGCACTGTATTTCCTCAACAAAAGAGTGTCATGATAATAAAACGATTGTTTTGATGACAAATTAGCTGTTAGGTTTCCTTTTCCAATTGAGCAAACTGGAGCAAATTTTTAAAATACACAGTCAGTCCTTTTAATCAGAAAAGTTAAACATATCATTTCCCATTTATTCATGAAGCAACTATTTTCCTCATCAACAGTGAGTATGTCATTCCATTTAATGTCAAAAGAGCAATTTTAATTAGAATTGCAGTGATGTGATCATTTTTAGTGAAAGAGATCTTTCGATTAGAAAATCCTAATTTAATCTGTGTTACATTGTATTGACACACAATAATCTTGTATTTAAGTTTCTTTGCTAGCGGCCCAAACACTAAGATACAATTGGGCTAATAGCATGTGTTTCGTTCTTTTGAAAGAGAAAGAGAAATGTTTTAACAGTATTTCGCAGTGATTTGATTTTTGTATTATTTTCTAGTTTGATCATGTGTCAATTCGTCTCAAAATTTTTGATATCGCTGACCTACAATCATGGACTAAATTGAGAGACAAAAGTCAAATTTGAACTATCCCGCTCATGCCCCATTGCAGTTTTGATCGACCGGAGAGACGGTCGTACGGACTCAACAAATGGGGGGGGGGGGGGGTGAAGAAAAAGGATTTTCGTTATTTATGAGTCGAAATGAGGTGTTTGTCTCAAACTTTAAATTTACTAAATATTGTTCTTTTGTTATTTGTTTTCTTTAGCTAGTTTATTAAATAGAAACAGCATAATGTGTGAAAAGTGGGGCGAACCGAATCATACTTACTTTCATATCGCCAACTTATTTTTGGCACTGACATACTTTTGTCCGAACAACTTGAAAGGTTTGATCGTGCTGCGTCTCTTCCTGGGGACTGCAGGTGTTTTTTTTTGCTTGTGGGCTGGTATCATATTGTGTTCCCCGGATACTCTTGGATGGAATCTGGTCTTTGCGGTCATCAACTACGGACACGTGATGTATTTGTGGTATATCATGCGGCCCATCAAATTCAATGAGGAGCACGAAATTTTGTACGCTTCAGTGTTTGAACAACTCGGAATCGCTCGATACCAATACAATTCACTTGTACAATTGTCTTCGGTGAAAGAGATCCCCAAAGGTGAATATTACTCAAAGGAGAATGAAACGCACGGTGAAAACATATCCATCGTAACTTCTGGATGGTAAGTGAACCATCATACACACTTGCAGCTTACCAATAAAAAAGCTAACTATCCCTTAGACTGTTTTTGAAAATTTTTACTTTAAATCTAAACTTCAAATGACCACCAAGGCTAGCATCATGAAAGGTTTTGGTAGTGTTTGTATGCCTTAAATGAAGTGGTCCTGAACTATAGCCAAGAGACTGTGGTCCCGCCGTAAAACTGTCTTTTTAGAACGCCAAATGGCGTCCTTTGGGCTCTAAGGATTAATCTATCATTTGTTTTATTATTTCACCATTTCAGTGTTCTTGTTATGAAGAATGGCAAAGTGTTACATCGAACGAAGCCGTATGAATTCATTGACTCGCCTGAATGGATTCTTAGTACGCAAGGCAATTTTGCTGCTCCAGTCACTTTTGAAGTATGTGACCAAATTTATTTACTTTATACGTCTTTAGTTTGAAATCTTTGGCTATACTTTAAAGTTGTTTCTATATGGCTTTTCTACCGAAGCCTGTTCTTTGATTCAAGCAACATATTGTCAAAGAGACGCACCTATCAAGAACAAGGAGTGAAAATTGCGTTATCGTACTAGACAAGGGGGGGGGGGGCTCGATAAGTGACCTAGCAGACGGCCCTTAAGCCGTTTTAAGGTTCTGATAATACAGGCCCGTAGCAAGCATTTTTGGTTTGGGGGGCATATAAAATAGAACAGCTGTGTTATATAGTATCTAAGGAGGCCCCACCATGGTTGGTTGGTTGACGGGCCAGAAAATTTTGAAAAATAGGCCTTTAAGATTGGCTAAAACGGACTCCAATCGAAGAGAATATTGTGCCGAAATAAAACGAAACAGACCAAATTGGTCATATAAACATGCGGCAAAAACATGCTGGGGAGCTCATAAGAAGAAAACTGAATTATAATTGATACTAAGAAATTTATTCTAATTATCCAGGAAGAGCAAAATATGAAGCTATGTGTAAGTAAACATGTCAATGAATAACAGAAAATATAAAATAACAGAAAATTTTGTTACGTCTGAGTAGACTTGCTACGGCATGGTAATTTTCGTGCGATGTCTAAACAATTAAAATTTCCAAAAGTTTGGCGTCGGTTTTCCTTCCACTGAACAAACTCATTCCCTACATTGATCAAGTCAATATTGTCAGTCTTTTCTTTGTGTACGTGCATCAGCATGATGTGGTTCAATCGTTTATTTGTAGTCGTTGCACGAAGATAGGTTTTTACTCGTCTTAAAGCCGAGAACGAGCGTTCGCTGACAGCATTTGTTGCTGGCATGACTAAGAGAAGCTTCGCTAAAATTAAAACCTAAGGAAAGTGACGTTTTTGAGCGCTACTCAGATTTTGCAGAAATGAAATCAATTCTCTCGCGTTAATGACTGGCTCTTTTGTGTAACATCCGAGGTTGGTGAGTTGGGAAGCTAAACCTTCCTTATTAAAGTCGTTTCCAAAGACTTTGTGGACAGCATCAAGCTCTGACGAATATGATTCACCTTTTAAGGCTTTTAAGAACACTTCCTGTATGTTCTTGTAAACTTCAAAATCTGGTTGATCAAATCGAGATTTGATAGCTTCCGTTGCAAAATCTACAGCATCACGGTATATCTGACGATACATATCCTCTGGTGTTTGAGGATAATGGGCTGTATCTTCTTTGGGTTTGAAATGGTCGTCAATTAATCTTTTCTGGTCTTTTCCTTTTCCTCGGAAGCAAAGCATCAGCAATACCTAATTGAGATTTCTTCAACCTAACAAGGCTCCAAAAACCCTCGAATGAATGATCACTTCGAATTTTTCCTAAGGCTTTGACGGTGTTCGAGGCAGTTGTCTGGCCTTCAGCAGCAGTACAATCGCTATTTTGTAGCGATTTTGAAAGACTCTCTGTTTGCTTCAAAATGGTCTTCCCCAAGTAGCAACCCAACCAAAAAGAAACCAAAGAGATTTCTTTATCAATTTGCAAGCCTCTTTAATTGTCCCAAAAGTTTCTGACAATAGCGTGATGGCCTTTATGGAGTCACCAATAGCTAGGTTCAAAGCATGTCCATAGCAGTGGGTAAAGAGGCATTTTGGATTTATCGCTTTGATAACAGTAACAACTCCGTTTTTCTTTCCAGCCATAGCACTTGCTCCGTCATAACACTGTCCACGAGCATTTTCTAACTTTAAGCTCATTCGCTCATTTGGCATCCGTTACCTCCATTGCATGTAGACCGATAAAGTCTTCATGAATTTGAAGATCGTCATCTACCCATCGAAGGCATAGCATAGCTCTTCTACGTTAGAAGTATCTCCTGTTTCATTGGCCATGATCGTGTTAAATTCTGCCTTATGTATTGATTGAGAAATGTCTCGTAGCATACCGAGTGCCATTATCTCAATCATCTCATTTTGGATCTCTGGTGAAGTATATTTCATTTTTTTACGTTCCAACCATTTAACAAAATCTTCGTCTTCTTCTGTTCGCAACATGAGCAGCTGGGTAAAATTTGAATTAATTTCTGACGATGATTCGTTGTCCCAATCTCCTCTTAAAGGGATAGCTTGACGAGCTAAAAAGCGAACGTTCGATAAGACTTTAAGCACAGCATTTTTCGATTGTTGAGCTGCTCTAAACGGAAGGTGTCTGACATGCTGTCTGCAACGTTCTTACATTCGACTGGAACCTTCAAAGCCCGTAACGTTGCTTCTTTGTGTGCGTGCGAGGATTCGTGAGCACTAAAGCCGTCTTTGCTGGTTGCTTTTTTCCAATTAGTGAAGCCTTTTGTTGTAAAGGCAGATTCCTTTTTGGTCGAGGAGATAGCATTCAATCTTGTTGCCAAAATGTATGTGAAGCAAAATGCAGAATCAGAAGCAAGATCATAATGGAGCCAATGGTAGTTTTTAAACCAAGTATTTGCAAATCGCCTTTTTGCAGCGCCTATTTCTCGTAGCGGAAAAACGACATTGGATGGCTGGTATGGCTCATTTAACTGCTCTAATCTTTGTGCTAAAGCATTTTCAACATCAAACCGATTTGAAGGAGTGTTAGATTTCGAGTGCGTCGTTTCGTTAGAAGATGCAGATGCACTAAAAACGGAAGACAAAAATTCAAGGCTTGCAGGGTTTTGAGGCTGAATATTCGTTTTGAAAATAAATACAAAAAAATATTGATTCACCTTACTGCCATAATAAACGCATAAAACCACAAAAGAATATTGCAAAATATAGATACCATACATACCTCGCTTTATTCCAAGAAATCTTGCTTTGCTTTTTATTCATGATATTAAAAGGTATGAAATATAACTACGATAATGATTCAAAATTTCATTCCCACGTTGGTTAAAATATTTCTTCTGTAATAAATTTTCAAAGTAAGGACGAACAAATTTTTTATATATTTAAGATCTTTCGTGTCTTTCGTAGAGTTTTTTACGCATGAGTAATAAAAAATAAAGCCATTTTCCTTTTGCAGTTGATTTTTAAGCAATAGTAATAGCGATTCGCTTGGTTAGACATCAAAGAAACAACTTAGACTTACCTCTTTTTTTTTGGGGGGGGGGGGGGCAACTGCCCCTGCTGCAACTGAGAATTGAATTTTATTTTTGTTTATTTGTTACTGTATGTTTGTTTAGGTCACTGTCATATCAGAGGGCTGTACACTGATTTCGTGGAAACGAAGTGATTTGCTGCGTGCGTTGCGTCAACAACCACAAGTAAAGAATATTTTCAATTCCATCATTGGACAAGACATTGCATTGAAGTTGTTCAAAAGCAATCGAGTGTTGGACAATGCGAAAGGTGGCGAAATGGCAAACATTATGTATGGAGGAGATGAAAAACCTAATGGTAAAATAACACACCCTTAAACACCCCTGTCTCTGTGCTAGGGCAAAAGCTCAATGGGGTGAAATTCAAATCTTTCAAACCCACTGGGTTGGGTGAAATGAAATGGTAATGCTTTTTTAGTGGGGTAAAAATCTATTGTCAGTCTATTTCATTATAATTTCAGTAGGGTGACTCTTTGTTGTTCTTTGTTTTATCGCTTGGGCGAGATAGAATAACGGATTTTCTACTGCAGAGACCATTTTTTGCACTGGGGCGAAAAACAGGCCATTTTTGAGCGATTTCTTTACTGTAACCAGTGGGGCGGAACTCAGTGAGTCACAGGCACAGGGGTGTCCTTCATTTTCTTCGAGGAAAACTGGACGAGTTTAATCTGGTTTAATTTAAATACCTGAACTCAAAATTTAATTTGAATCTTCTTTTATTGGAAAGAAGGAGACAAATTTGAGCTTGTCGCTTATTTTGTTTAGCCTAAAGACTCCGTCAAAAGTTTTTCTTTGGGCCATCCGGTATTGTCATTTGTCGTGTATTTTAACAAAGAAATTGTCGTTGACTAAAACGTAAAACGCCAAAGAAATGGGAGGGTGGCAATTGGGTAATGACAGTAAAACAAAGGGAAAGGAAGAGAAAACCACGGGTAAAACGGTAATAACGCTTATTAACACATGGTTAGTCTAAAAAGTCAAGCAGAGGGAGAGAAAACTACAGAAAAACGCGTGGTCGTCTATTAGCAATTGACGCTCATTATCTTGAAAACTCATTATCCAAATGTTTTCGTTTTTAGAAAATGGACATATGGTTATGGGTGTTTACAACCAAACTTTCAACCCAACATTAGCGAACGATGAGCCTATCTCAGCCTAAACATTTTACTCTCAAGAAACTGAACGAATTCAAAGAAAAATCGAGACAATTATTATGCTGCGAAAGTAATTTTTTGGCCTTTTTTAGTCTTAAATTTAATAAAAAGTTCAAATGACCACTGGAACCGACCCTCGTATCAAAGGTGAAAATATCGTTTCAGTGATAGATTAATGTTATTACAAGTAAAGACACTTCATGAAAGTGGATTTTGGATATGAAAGATTTACCATTTGGAAATGTCGACTTTCATTGATAAATATGCTGACATCTGCAATTTTTTCACTGTATCTGCCGTTGGTTATTCCTTATCGTTATTAGATTGTTTACTTTTGTTAGAACAATGTGACTAAAAGGACCCATTGGCGAATTGTTCTGAACCTTTTTAACCTTTCCATAACAGTAATTTTTTATTCTTATTTTTACTGAAAAAGAGTTTTAAATTTTAAATTTTTGTTCCGTTTTTGGCTTTTGATGAAGGTTTGTTAAAAAAAATGTGTATGCTTCTATGATGAAAATGTTATAATGACTCCGTTGTTAAGGGCTCATACCTATCCAAGAATCTAGTTGAAGACCAAATTTTACCTGACTGTCGTTCAGTGATAAAGTTATAAAGATGCCATCTGATTAACTTCGAGTGTCCGCAATGTTGGTTCCGCTTGATTTTGGAATTTATGTAGTACTGTTAGCAGAATATCTGACGTTGGAGCATTTATTTAAGTATTTCGGCTGAAATATCATTAGATCCTTTTCCGTTTTTAATTGTATATGTACTACCGTAAAACCTATAATTTAGTGCGGCATAAAAATAATTATTTTGGTCATGCCGCACTAATAATAAGAGGGGATTAAATTACTAGGTTTCTATATTTCAAACCCACACTAAGACCACTAATAGATAGAGGGAATTCAGATCAAAACCACAACTTGCATAGAAAAAACCAATAATACTCATATGCAAGAGAGTGAAGATAGTGCAAAAGATGACCATACTTCATTCGACATTATATATTATTTTTCAGCTTTTTAAAGCTATAAAGGCGAAAATTTCTTAATTTCACGGGTATCAAGCCTGATCAGCACTATAATTAGAGGTAAGTTTGACGCATTTCTGCATTAAATTAGAGGTGAATCGAAAATTCCCTAAAACTCACCCGCACTAATAAATAGAGGTGAAAAAATTATTCATTTTTCGAAAAAAAGACCATCCGCACTAATTAGAGGGCGCACTAAATTAGAGGTTTTATGGTAAGTACAATATCATTTTTATTAGGAAGTTGCCCGTTTTATGTGATCAAATTGCTGCAGTTAAAAAAAAATATTTATATATATATATTTATATATAAATGCATGGTTTCAGTTTGCAGTTCTCTGTCATTGCCTGTTATGAGTTCTTCGAGTAAGTTACGGCATATCTAGAAAAACATGTAACTTACCTTTTGACCATTTCAAAAGCACCCATCCTAGCATGGTCATTTTTATACCAAAAGAAGTGTATTAGGATGTAGAATATGATGTCAATTGTTATACAAGTTGATGACTAGCTTTAAGTAAAAAGAAAAAAACCTGTTTTGGTATCAAAATCCGTTCTTTCCAGACAATTTTATTAAAAACAAGAGCCACAAAGATGTGGTCAAATATTTCCTCTCATAGCTCAAAGACCCGGGGGTGGTACTAGGTTTGAGGGATGCTGGGTATGTGCGGACCGGACCTCCGAAACCCTACCCTTAGAGAGACTGATTTTTGA
>JAUJPO010071366.1:0-11715 GCA_032270745.1 Tiaropsis multicirrata
GGGATTCGGTTACCATAGCGCTCAATTCAAAACGAGGCAGTCGTTGCTCGTGACGTAATTTATGAAAAGGTCTATTACCTTCAAGACAACTTGAAAGGGTGTTGTTGATGAAGTAATTGATGAAAAAGTCTATCATCATTTAGACCAATAAAATAACCCGTGTCTGAATGATGTAGACAACAATCTCATTATACTAAAAAATAATACCTTCGAGGACAGAGTTATATTCAGACGAGTCTTTGAACGCGATGGCGGAGATTGATAACGCCCAGAACGCCAACAACAGTGTCCAAATCATACCATCCTCCTCATTCTTCTCGCGGCTGTTTCGCAAAGCGTGATACAGTTCGGCGTCAAATTCACAGTCGATACCGGCAGATTGTGCCATCTCGTGTGTCAGCTATCAAATTGAAAAATGAAAAAAAAAACAATGAAACAAATTTCTTTTCTGTATACGGTCGGTCGGAAGCATTTCGCCTTTTATTTTTGACTTGGAGCCTGTCTAAGTAAAATGAAATTTTCCCATACAAAGACTCACGCCAGCCAAAAGAGGATTTAGATACCATAAAAGTTTAAATATTAAACATACCGCCGACTCATTCCGGGTGTCGTTGTTGAAAATAAAGTTAGCTACCAAACCTTCCCCAATGAACTAGTGAGCTGGCTTAAGAAAATTGTCGTATTGGCCGAACACTTTCAATAAGAAAGTGGAGAACATTTCAGTTTGAAGCGGGTTAGGCTACTAAGAGAACTGAAAATAATAAACATACCGTTGATTCATTTCGTGTGTTGTTCCCCTTGAAATCCTTCAACACGTGCATCAAGTAAGGGACTCGCTTCGGTAGCGTCTGAAGAATGAAAAATATAAAATTCATTAGTACAAAAATCTCTTAAAATCGATTGAATAAAAGAGACAAATCTTTGACTCGATGGTTCGTTCTACAAACTCGTTTATCAGACATTACTACGGAAAACACTGTTCTTTTAGTACAAAAGTCTCTTAAAATCGATTGAATAAAAGAGGCAAAATTTTGTCTCGATGGTTCGTTCGCCAAACTCGTTTAAGAGACTTTGCTTCGGAAAACTTGAGTGGTCTCAAAAAGGCAGCTCCTGTAAATGCCACACACAGGAACAAAAAGGCATCAAATTTGTACTCATCCAACAAACGTATATTGAACGGCTATAAAACAAAAATAGCACAAAACTAAGTCAAGATAACTGTACTATATATATTTATCATACAAGAGCTAATCACATAAAGCCTTGGTACAAATGTACAATGAAAACTGTAAACAAGAATGAATACATGTTTAATTGTCAATCATTTTGTGGATGTACTGTTGTGTATAAATGTTTGTGAATTCACTTGTCACGTGTGTCTATGTCTGTCAAGTGGTGTACTAGTGTTTGACCTGTATGGCTTCCTAGCCTCCTATCCACTATGTAGTTAGTAAGTATAATTCTTTGTATATGTTATCTGTTGTATTCATTCTTGTTTACTGTTTTCATTGTTCATCTGTACCAAGGCTTTATGTGATTAGCTCTTGTATGATAAATATATATAGTATAGCTATCTTGACTTAGTTTTGTGCTATTTTTGTTTTATAGCCGTTCAATATATGTTTGTTGGATGAGTACAAATTTGATGCCTATTTTTTCCTGTGTGTGGCATTTACAGCTCCCACGGCCTCAAAAATCAAAAGGAAGACTCTTTAGCAATATTTTAACAAAGGAATATCTTGATTGATATCAAGATAGAGGAGACTTTCACGCAAATCGGGAAAATCGGGGAATTTTTTTGCAAAGCACGAATTCATGCATCAAAAATTCACTTTTCACGCATCACGCAAGCAACCATATTTTACACATTCACAAAAAAGATTTTCAAAACTCACGAATTCACGCAACGAAAAATGCCCATTCACGCAATCACGCAAACCGTTGGCGGGGAGCCTCTACCAACAACAATAAATGGTTGTATTGTTTACAAATAATTTTTACTTTGCACTTACATCTTTTAGTCCGGTGGAAATGAGTATGCGGAGGAGCAGCAAAATTCCGACGTTCGTGGAGCGGGTGATCAGCTCATCGAAAGCTGTGAATGAAAACAATGAGTATAAAAGTGGATTCAATTTAAATTCTGGGCTTCTTCGTGTGAACGTTGAAAAGCCCGCTTGCAAATGTTATTTTTAATGGCCCACTCGACTGGGGAGTCGGTTAAAGACAGGTTAAATTATTATTTTAACGGTCAATTCTGAGTCAGTATAATAGTGTAAGATATTAACTTTGGCATCTAAGGGTTACAAACATAACAAGGAAATAAAGACCGTAGAAGTGCCATCAAAAGAATTTCCCAAAAGGTTAGAGCTGTAGATATTGTTTTGAACAAAACAACTTCCCCTTTTGCCCGATGGCGGGAGAAAAATCTCTCAAAGCCTAGCCAAACGTTAAATCTCGTGATCCAAGCCATGATAAACTTCCACTAATATAACATTCTTAACGTTCAAGTTTCACTTGTCGTGCAAGAAATTTGAGTTCTAGCCTTTATTTTATACTAAAGAAATTGCTAAAGTAATGACAACGAGTTTGAGTTATTGCCTTTAATAGATTTAAAAAGGGAAAGAAACTTCGACTTACTTTTGATCCGCTTGAGAACATCAAAAACATCATAATTCAAAGGATTATCAACCACATATCCCAAGATATCTTTATTGATCAAAACCATTTTCTGTAAAAAGACAAAAAAGAAAATATGCTCATCGAATTGGACACTTAATGAAGCCGCATACATATTACTAACAACTCTTAACAGCCATTAATTCCAGTTAGGGTTAGGGCTGCGAGCCGAAGGGAATACGAGGGTGAGACCCCGCGATCCACTGATTCACTCATATAAATGTACTCCTGAGTGTTATTATTTGCTGTTAAATTCAAATGATATGCAGCGTCCTGGTGGCCTAGCGGATAGGGCGCTGGATTCAGAATGATATCATGAATTTAGTGGTTCAAATCCCCTCCAGGGCTTTTGAGAGGCTTTCTAAGAAAAATTCTAAGTTCCGTGAGTAATTTCGGTATTTATCAGATGGTATTATAATAGTCTGTTCTTCTCAACTTTTTGATTGACTGATGTATAGGTACTGTTCTTTTCAAAACAGACTATGTTAAGTCAACCATTGGATACAAAAAAATGGATGGTGAGTCAAACCAACCACAAAAAACAGGACTATATGTTAAACAGCCTGACAATGATGAAAGTAAAACCAACCTTAAGCTCTTCAACTTCACCGATGATTCTTGAAACCAGTTTTCGTGAGAAATGACGAACGCCATACGCCCCAAGTAGTTCCGCCAACGCCCTCATTTCTATAAACAAAGAAAAATGACAATAAAAATTCTTTAATTTATTTCAGTGAAAAGATTCATGCATTACCAGCAGACACGAGTTGTTCTAATGCCAGAAGGTTATATGGACGTTGAAAGACCGTTGAAAAAACGTCAGGTGTCTGACTTTTGCTATTCTATTTGAGGTAAAACAAGGGTGTCTGATGGGTTTTCACCAAGCGAGGGAAAGTCCATCCAGCTCGTAACAGAGTTGGTGGAATTCGGTTTATTCCCAGCAGACACAAAGCGTTGCTTTAAAGTTGAAACAATATTGAAATTATGCCTGACTTCTTTTCAACCTGATTATCCACCTCTACTCTATATATTTGCATACTGACCTACAAGATCTGTGTATTCTTCCACGCGCGGGTATCCTGATTTGGAGCGCGTGATAAATGAAAGTCGCGCGGGCGAATAAACGGCTCCACCATTCAAAAACAGCCGCTTCAACAAGATATCATTGTACCTGTTAATAAATGTATCGAAAAATTAGAAAAATTAATACCGTTACTGTATGATGTTCGTAAAAAAAATTGAAATCTGAAGTGAAATCATGAGGTTGTCATGAGGGAGGCTAAATGGGCTTTTCCGCACCCCCAGTGTTGAAGATGTCGGACGAGTCCAGGGGGTGGGGGTAACTATGGTGAAAAATCCAGGGGTCTACTATATAAATTAAGAGAAAAACCAGCCGGGCATGTGCGTGAAAATAGAATATCCAGGGGACATGGGTGCTATAATGTACTAACATTCAAATCTGGGGAGTGTGAAAAATTTCAATATTGAAAATTCAGGGTGTCCGAGAATTTTGGTACGAAATCAAGGAGGAGTAATTTTTTCTAAAATCACTTAAAGAAAAAAAGAGACAAATTTTTGTCTCGATATTTTTGTTCTATCCAAACTCGTTTTTTAAGAGACTTTACTCCGGAAAACTTGAGTGACTCACCAAAAAGTGTAGGTGCTTGTCAGTGTTGGGCCTCCCGAATTATCACAATTTTGAGTTTGCTGCAACAGGGTGGCGTTGAATATACGCCCCATGTCGAGGTTGACGAATTCCTCCAGCCGGTGCAGGCTTGTGATGTATGATTTGACGTCTTTAATAAGGGCGGATGGTTTCGCGATCTCGTGCGTGGCCTCGTTGTAGTTGAGCAACCTGTTGATGGTTTTGCTAAAGAATTCTTCGAGATGTGAGACCAGGTATTCGCGCGGTGAGAAGACATGCTCCCACACAACTAGGTCTTTGCAGTGCGTAATGGCAGTCAACAAGTCGATCTATAACCACATAAAAAATGAAGCCGATTTATGATATGACCAAGACCTACTTTAATCGGTCGGTTTGTAAATTTAACCAATCGAACGGCATCGTTTACTTCTAAGCCAATGGTGATCTAATACTACGTCATTTTATTAAAAAAAGTCGTGTGCTGCGCGGTGATGAGTAGAGACTTTTTTTTAAATAAAAAGCCGACTTATGATATGACCAAGACTTTAATCGGTCGGTTTGTTGCCGTGTCCAATCTAATTGATTAAGGTCAGCAAAAAAACGGCAATCAAAAACTTGACAATGATTGAACGAGGTCTAGCTGTATTGACAAAATCTTTGACTATAGACAACCCATCTTTTGCCGAATTTAATTCAAAATTAGATTCGACAGGACAAAAAAACCTAAAACGATTAAAGTTGACATTGCTACAAATTACAATTCAATTACAAAATCCATATTACACATTATCACATTATTTGCGTTGTTATGAGGAACAACCTTGGTATGGCTTTGACATAACACTGTTGCTTTGCATAACATAGGATTTCAAAAACAAATTACAGGGAAATAAAGTCTCGGAGCGTGACTTACCCAAAATTCACTGATTTTATTTTAGGTCCTGTAAATACACTAAGTAATGGTGCACTAGAACAAATAATAATGATGCACTGGAACAAATAATAATGGTACCACAAATCAATTAAACAGAGATTTTTCAAAAGTCACCGAAAATACATCATCATAAATATCTCTTAAATATCCCATATAAAATACCCTCTTAACCTCACTCAATGCATGCTTAATAACAGAATCCATATATGGTAGCAATACCTACCTTATAGAAAGAAGGAGAAATTAAAGGGAAAAGTCTACGGCCCTAATGTTCGAGATCCTGAAGGCCGGTCTCCAATCATCGCCGAAAAGATTACGTCATCGGGAAAAAAATCGCCGCGCTCAAAATGAATCGACAACTTTTCTACTTTTACAAAGTCGCGCGACTTGTAACGTCAAATAACCAATCGAATGGCATCGTTTACTTCTAAGCCAATGGTGATCTAATATTTCCGGCATTTTCGATCGGAATTTTTTTTTTTTAATTTGGCTCCATCCGCACATTTGTGCAAAATTTCAGAAAAAACGTATGAAAACATCACGAGAAAACCACTTTTTTTAAATAAAAATACATCATAATTACCTGTCCGTGGTACTTTGTATCGATGGGCTTTTGAGCTTCCACCGTCTTCCGCCTTGATTCTTCTCCCGGTTTGGGCGGCACAGGGCGTGGGCGGTCTTTCTTGGATTTAGATTCTTCAAGTATTTTGTGGAAGTTGACAGCTGTTCCAGGATCCAACTAAAACAAAGAAAGGGATTCTAGCTAAAAAGGAGGTAGATTCGAACGCTGACAGCGCCGGTCCTTCATACTATATATCTCACAATTGGCTTTTCCAGAACAATTCCGTAGCCCCCCCCCCCCTGTTGAGGATATAGGATATCCAGGGGGGTCAGAAATTTTCAATATCCTAGGATATCCAGGGGGTAGAATCTGAAAACCAAGAAAATCCAGGGTGTGTGGGGGTTCAAAATTTTCAATATCCTAGGATATCCAGGGGGTAAGAATTTGAGAAAATTCGAAATTTTCGGCACGGATATCGAGGGGGCGAGGTGTTAGGAAAAATAGACATCCTCTACAGTGTGAAAAGGATTTTTTCTGGAAAATCTCATTTATCGAATGTCAGCACTATAACTTCCAGTAAAACGTTTCGACAGGGAAAAGTGCTATATTGACATAAGCGATGAAAGAACGTCTTAGCTCTTCACCATATTTTGTTTGAAAATGTCACCAACAATGAAAACAGACTGCGGAAATGAAGTTAGAAATCTCCGTAGATGTCAGGTTTGAAGAGAAAGGGCGAATACATTTGCTCCTCATTAGAGGTTTAGCGTGGGCGGCCGCCAAACCACCTTTGAAATATCCAAATGTGCAAAAAGTCACTCCCGAAAATGTTGTCGCTTTAACATCCAGTCCATCGCGTGATTGGAATGAAAAACAATGTTGACAATCGTGTAAGCCTATTGCGTATTATATGCCTATTACAGAAATTCCGTACTACTTCTGACGGCAAAATTCGCGTTGACTATAATAGTCATATTATCAAATACGTAAACCCGGGGTTTGTATAAAAGGTTACGTAATGGATATTTTGAGCAGTTTAGGCTGCTTCTCATCCTCAAATAACTCTTTATAGAAATATTTTACTTAAAAAAAAAAAATCAAATACCTGTCTCGTAAGTCTAAGATGTTCTTCACACAGCTGACTGATGTAATGGGTTGCTTTGAAGGCGATGGTCTCCAAGAAGGAATTGACAGCCGATAAACTCCGGTCCCCTATCGGATGACGCTGAAAACATAATATTTAACTTTATAAACTCTTTCTAAAGTGGCTGCACTGCTGGTCTCCCAGGGGTCTTTTCCTGTAGTTAACCAAATTTGGTTTTAATTTAGGCCGGCAAATAAATATGGAGTTGCACTTTTGCTGGTTATATTGATGGACCAGCGGTAAATAAAGTTTTTGGACCGGCGAAACGCACTTTCTACCGGTCTTTGCTTGGCGAAAGCCGCTGTTCGTCAGGCCATAATCTGCTAACAACCAAATTTTGAGAACAGATATAAATCCTAAGTTACATGAAGAATTCTAAAGAATGCTAGAGAATCCTATACATGCAAGTAAAAAACAAACCGTATTTTTAATATTATCAATGTGAGTGTAACCAGGGCATGAAAGTAAAGATAATATACGAACCTCCTCGGGACAGAGATCATGTGTGCAATTCAAAAAATGAGTACAAGTCATTGGGTAAGCTATGGCATATCTAAAAAACAAGGAAAATAAACATTATTAGTCAAATTCGTAGTTAAGAGCAATAAAGTCAACATTGAAAAATAAATTCCATTTCTTCCAAACACTGCACTGCTGACTGCATTCCTTCGAAAATTTCTAAATTTGTTTGTTTTGATTCACTTTTCAAATCGCTCTGGTCTTTCGTATTCGAATTCAAATATTTCGAACGTTCGATTTTTATAAACCGGTGTTTACACGCAGCGGAACGGCGAGAATTAAAAATGGAATGGTTTTTCCTTACGATCGCAGAGGAAAAGAGCTTACGACTTGAGAGAACGAAAGTGACACACAGACAGACATATAAACAAACATACAGAATACGGCTAATAATATATACAGTCGAAGCTAATTGGAGCTGTCCGCCTTTTGGAACGTTTGGTAATATAAGCTCTAAATTTGGGGAAATAAATCTGTCCGCTAATCAGAGCTGTCCGCCTGTTGGGGTGTCCACTAATTGGAGCTTCGACTGTAGATTAAAGAAATAACACATGCTTATTCGCTCCAACAAATTCACGATACAGATTTCTTAAACTCCAATTAAATAACACGTAAAGGAACTTACAGAAACTATCACAAAACAAGGTCCCCCTAACTTACTTCATCATTTCAGAATTTTCCAAACATCCCAAGAAATTTTGCTCGAAGAAACTTGGATAGAAGCTAAAAAAGACAATATAAGAAAACACAGTAAAAATTTCATACAATCCATTTTAGAGCAAAATATAATTATCATTTGTGGTTGAAACGCATTCGACAACAAAACGTGCTTCTTATAGATACGTACAACGGCTTTAGTATGGGTCTGCAAATCAGGCTATCGACAAGCAGGATTTTCGAAGTTCTGACAAAGCCTAGGTACGCTTAGGTGCACTGTAAGGGTAGAAATTTGAGAACATTTCGAAAATCTTTGCTAAAACTGGGGGGAAATAGCCGAAAATGCACTGTAAGGGTCGATTTTCAGCAAAGTTTGCAGTGCACTGTAAGGGTCCCATTTTGAAACCCCGATTGCTGTCCGAACGTACGGTAGTCACTTTACGTTTAAAAACCACGGCACAATTTTGAATCGGAAGTTCGACTCTAAGTTTGGCATTAGCAGCGGTGGATACAGATGGTTCTCAAAAGCTTTGACGGAGAGTGTTGATATTGCTCAAATTCCTTATTTGGAAGTCAACACTCTCCTCCGTCAAAAAATTATTACGGGTTATAGTAATACTGTTATACAAAACAATTAGAGTTTTACAGGAAGTATGCATTTTGCTTAAAGGAAATTATCTTCATACCATAGGATGGAGAGATCTACTCTAAACTCTAAACAACTAAATGTGGTAACACAAGCTCGGATACAGAGGTAGGCTATAACCAATGGAGGAGAGTGTATTAATTACCATGCAACCTTATATGGAAACTAGCTACTCTCCTCGAATAAGAAAGCCTACCTCCTGTATCCGACACTGGTTATTTTGATTGGTTTGAAAAACTGGTAACATTCTTGGAATCGAAAATCGGACTCGTTCTCTTTTAAACCGAGAAAATTGGCATCAAAGGAAATTATTTTTTCATACCATAAGATGGATAGATCGGCGACATCATTAACTACATCTTCTTGTTCATCAACCAGTTTGGTGTGTAGAATGATGGTGTTCATCAGGACTGCCAGTTCACGGTTCTCCTTCAGCTCTGGTACTGATCCTCTGATGCTGGTGTAAGCCTGATGGAAGAAAGATTAAAAAAAGATTTATGTTGGCGTAATTTGGCAGGACTTTAAGTTCGCCAAGGGAAAGTTCTTTGTATTGCATATCAACCTAATGGACGCCATTTTGATGCGGCTCTTCTTGAGCTTCTTGATTACTGATAAAATCTAACAAATTGATAGAATGATATGTTCGTTAAACGCAAGCGTGGAAGAATTCCTGATGCACGCCTGTTGTTGAAAGAATTTTTTTCTTAAGCAATTGTATGTTTAGGGTCCTTATACACTTCCATTCTCAAGAATTGGTTATCATGTAACCCGTGCCTTCATCTGGGGTAATTAGCGACTGGAGAGGTGACCTTGCTAACCGTTGTCGATTTTGGGTGGGGCTCGAACCCGTAACCTTCTGATTTGGAAACCAGCGCCCTACCACTTCGGTCACCGCTCCTTACTAGTAATAGCAAGAAAGAATTTTATGTTGGCGCAACAATATGTTACTTTGTGATCATGTTATATTGGTTAGGCGCCTGGTGGTAGTAATGGCAAGAAAGAATTTCATGTTGGCGCAGCAAATTTACGCTCAAACATTATTTGAAAGCGCGGGATATTTCCGATTTTCAAAAAGTATTTCCGACCATTAAAAGATATTTGCGCCCGCCTACAGAAAAAGAATTTGCATCGGAATGATTTTTTCTCATCGATTAATAAAGCTGACTAGATAGAAATGAGTATTCGTTAGACATAACTTTTACTACAGCCTCCGTCTCCATTTCAGCTTCCTTACCTGCAGACGCATCCAATCCAAACGAACTCCGCGAAGATCAGGAGCTTCGCCCGCTTCAACTAAAGGTAAAAAATATGAAAAAATAGTTGATCAAGTCAATTCAATCCCAGTAGCGAATTGAAATATCTAATTGATCGCGCAAATTTAACTTTCTGAAAATTTCTATCCAAAGGTCATAAGCGATAGGGCGTAAGGTAGTTCTGCATGAAGTACAATGTCAATCTAATGCTTATCTAATTCAAGTAGAGTCGTTTTAGTCTCCGTAAAAGTTAGTAGGACAATTAGCATACTCTCCATTGGTTTAAAATAGTCCACCTCTCCACCTCCGCGTCTGAAAGATGTAGCGGCAAAATCGGCAAATTAATCTCATGGAAAAGCTATCATAATATAGACATTTTCATAAAATTACGTCACGAACAACGACTACCTCGCTTTGAATTGAGCGCTATGGTAACCTAATCCCAAGTAAGCTTATCAAAACTTGACTCCATTGATAGATGTGTCATTTTGAGTCTTGTGAGACCTTGGAAATTGTATTAAAACGAGACAGTCGTTGCTCGTGACGTAATTTTATAAAAAGGCCTATTCGTGGTATCTATTACGTCATCTATTACGTCATCGGGTGTTTGTCACTAGTTTTGAATTTTTAACAATAGAACTAGTGACAAACATCCGGATTTTTGGGGATGTTTCCGTAGATGCTTCCGTAGAAAAGATTACGTAATGGATATCATGAATTACGTCATTTTTCCATGAGATTATTTTGCCTAACGAAGTAATAACGAAGAAGAAAATGCGGGAACGATTCTTACTCTGTTTGACGCTACAAGCTGATAAATTTTCAACGAAATCGGTCATGATCAACGACTCATCTTCGGGACAAACTGATATCCTCTACAAGGTAAAGAAAAATATGGAACAATCTTTTTCAAAAGTGGTTTTCTGGAGAAATTAGGCGAATAATATATTACAATATAGAATTTGGACTCCCCACTTTTAATATTATGGATGAAGAATATCAAGGGAACATGGGTGGTAAAAATCATATCCTCGACAAGTCCAGAGGGGTGTGAAAGATTTTTTTCTGAAAAAGACCATAATTGTCTTCAATAGAGCAACGTGGATGAAGTATCTTTGGATTATCTACAGAGATAAACCTGAATCAACAGAGCGACATCGAATCCCGACAGGTACTGGATGAAGTATCTTTGGATGACTTTCTTCAATAAAAACCCCCTCAGAGTATAAAAATGAACTCAACAAAAAATGGAAAAAAAACAAGAAACCTGAATAATGGTCTTCAGTAGTGCGACATCGAATCCTGACAAGTACTGGATGAAGTATCTCTGGATGACCTTGGAATACTTCTTGAATAATTCTTGCAATTCCAAAACACTAAACAGAAGCTTTGGTAGGCGCCTGGTGGAATAAAAATAATTGTCGTTTCAATCACATAAACGTTATAGTGTGTTTAGAATCTGACAGTTTTACTATAATATAATAAAAAAAGAAAATTGTTTTACATTTCGACTTAGATAAAGGTTAGCAATCAAACAACAAGTGATACATTTTATGGACCTACCTGGTTAAAAAATTAACCCTTAACGTCATAAGAATGAATGAACGAATGAATGAGCACAGCTAAATTAATAGGCGAACGAATTACAGCTATTATACCAGGGAAAGAGCACCTTTGTC
>JAUJPO010071377.1:0-11713 GCA_032270745.1 Tiaropsis multicirrata
TCAACAGAATATACCATTTCAACCTTTTGGTGGATGTGCGAAAAAGCAGATCAATTCATGTTTGCTCTTGATGCCATTCCTGACGTTTTACAGGAATTTCAAATTCACTATCTTGAAATATTCGCTGAATACGCATCCTTTGCTCTGGATATCTCAACAGAATATACCGTTTCAACCTTTTGGTGGATGTGCGAAAAAGCAGATCAATTCATGTTTGCTTTTGATGCCATCCCTGACGATTTGCACGAATTACAAATTCACTTTTTCGAAATTATCAAAGAAAACGCTTCGTTTGCCCTGGCTCTCTCAATAGAATATATTATCGCTTCAACCTTTTGGTGGATGTGCGACAAAGCAGACCAGTCCATGTTCGCTCTTGGCGTCATGTCAGACGTTTTACACCACTCGAAAAATACCATCTTAGATGCAAACTATTATTGAAACTTCTTATACAACTTAGCAACAAAACTCTTTTATATGAAATATAAATTAAAAAACAAAACTAATATCTGCTTATTTGGGGAAAATCCAGGACATCACTAAACCTTTTTACGCTAGATATGTCAAACATTGTGACGTGGAGCCCTATGCTCTACGTTTTTTTAAGTGTCACTACTATGTACCATGGAATCTGAGTGTCGCGTACACAGAACCGGCGGTGTTTGGATAGTAATTTGATTCCTACTTTAAAAAAGAATTCCTAATTCGAAAGTAGTAAGACCCATTTTCCCATATGGAAGGCCTATATCTATATCTCTTTCTTAATCTGAAACTCGCTGATTTTGAACTAAAGTCACCTTATTCTGTAAATAACGAGGATATACAAGAGGTCATTGACGTTAGACGCGTGTGTGGCGGCTTGTACATAGGTTTTCCTTTGCAAGTTTTGTTTATAGGAATTATGTACAGGCACACACACGTTTAACGTCATAAATAACCTCTTGTGTAACCTCGCCAATAAAACAATAGATAGAAGAAACATTACGTAAACATTTGGCCGCCATTATTGGTGGCAAAAGATCAGACTCGTTAAACTATTTTGCATTAAAACAGAAAGGAAAGGGTTCACAGAAAGGAAAGCTTGAAAATTTATTGCAAATAATCTAAGAACTTGAATAAAAGAATTTTTGCTTTGTTTTTAAGTATTTGAATGTTTTTGCCACTAGTTAGAAAACCAAGAAAACATTATCGATGTTACGGTAGCGAAAAAGATTGTGTCATGATAATCATGAATTGGTTTGTTAATTAAAGTCAAATTTGGACCTTCCTCAAGAAAGTGGAAATTTTAAAAGGAAGGTTGATATTCCTATTTTTGAACAATTTAAGTTAAGAAGACAAGATTAAGGTTTATATTTAAAGCCCCCCCCCCCCCCCCCTTAAAAAGACGTACCTTGACGATGGTGAAGATTACCAGCGATGAAGTTTTGAAGGAAAGAAGCATCGGTGGAATGTGAAAATGCAATGTTTAACGTCACACGATTCTTCGATTCTAAGATGAAAATAAAAAAGGAATTATTTTGAGCATGCGCTATAAACTACTACCGATATCGTTTTAAAAAGATTATACCTTATACTGGACAAAACTTAATCGGACATAATTTTATTCACCTTATATTTTAGTCATTTTTGTCCAACAAAAAATTAAAAACTTTAGTCATTTAAAAAGAAATGTCCCTTTTGACTGACTAAGTTTTGTCCGACAAGGTAATCAAGATAAAGACGAAGTGGTTAAAGAAAATGAAGCAGGAATTCGAGAAAAACAAGATTTTCTAGGAGTTTAAAGGGAGTTTAACCTCAAACGTATTTAAATTGAGTTTAAAGGAATTTAAAGGAGTTTGAAGGAGTTTAAACTAAACATAGTCAAAAATTTAGAACTCCATTCGTGATATCCATGAATACTTATTCTTTCATACGGAAACATCCTAAAGAGCTGTTTGTCATTAATTTTATGAATTTTGAACAATAAAACTATTAGTAGCAAACATCCAGCTTTTTGGGATGTTGTCGTAGAAAAGATTACGTAATGGATATCATGGAATTAGTACAGGGCAGACTAACCAGTATTTTTGAGAAGGTCTTGTATGATTTTCGTTTTACCACTTCCACTGGGTCCAGCAAGAAGGATGTTGTTCCCAGTTTCCATGTATTGACTGATCAAGAATTTGGTGCGATGCTGAAAAGGGGTTATAATAAATCAGCATTGCTAGAATTTTCGTGCAAAAATAGAAATAATTCTAAACACGCATCACTTAGATTAATCGAAATTAAATCACTGAAATTAATCGCAAATTGAATCAAAGGTTACATGTGCTTTGGTTAAGAAAATGAAGCAAACATTACGAAAAGCAGCCTAAATTCCTTCTCGATGCACTACAAATCATTTTGTTCGTCCCATCATGTAACGTGATCAATTTTAGTATATAAAAAAGCAAAAATATTTAATTTCTTTTCAGAGTTTCATCGTTTTTGTCAGCGTCGTGTTTTGCATTCATTGTCTCTTTCATTCTTTCAGCGTCTTGTCTTTTGTGCATTCTCTTTTTGTCTCTCATGCGTCATTTGTTTTTGTTCTAATAGTCTTATTTCAATTTATCAATTATCGTTTGTCATTATGTTTCAATTAATTTATTTCACACATTTGTATCTAGTCATTAATTGTTTCTTTATTATTCTCAAGAGTGTTATATGTCATTGTTTTTTGTAACTTGTCAAACTAGTTTTTTACATTGATTTTTCATAAATAGGCCAGCTTTTTCTCACTTTTCTGCTCAGTCACTCATTGAATTTGAGAGTGTCAAGATCTCAAGAAATCAACTTTTGAATCATGGATCAATCTTTTATCAAGTTTTAATTTCAATAACATTTTCACTGGCTCATTCCAGCACACATTTTTGGCCAGCTGTTTGAATGTAGGTCCACTACACACAGACATGGGGTATTTGGAACACACACACACAAAACTCAATCTATCAATCCTTGTGTGTGTGTGTGTTCCAAATACCCCATGTCTATGTGTGGTGGACCTACACATCAGGCACGGAACATTGTTTTGACGTTCAAACAAGGTTGTTTCGACATTAAAAAGTTATTTGGACGTTGAAATAACCTAGTGTGTCTGTGGGGGGTGATACCTTTTAATGGTCAATTTTTGTTTTTTCATTGAGATTGTTAAAAGAGGAAACTTTAAGCTAAACTCATTACCGAGGAGACTGTTTCAACAAAGATTTGTCCGAAAGAGTCAATACTTTCATCCAAGTTTGCTTCGGATAATCTAAAAATGTAACAAAAAACAAAGATGGTAGCTCACTTCCTAGCATGTTGGGGCCCACCAGTTTAAAAAAATGTTTTTCTTTTGATATTTTAGGGAATCATATATCGACAGTTTCATAATAACTACATCCCAGGCCCGGCAAAACCGGGGAGGCATGATAACTTGATGCATATTATTCGTGTCACTTTTAGCCATCTTTGTGTGTTTATCATCGATTATTTCAACACAATTATTCTTTTCAATTTGAGTCCATTTTAGCCAATCTAAAGCCCCTGTTTTTGTCAAAAACGTTCTTTGAATTTTTACATTGGTTACCTGGTTGACCATGTATCCCATTCACCAGATTCATCAACGAAATAATCGAACACTGAAATCTCACGGTCGTCATCTGGTAATCTATGATAAGAAGAAACAAAATCAAATCAAACATCATAAACAAGTAAAACCTTATCCTTTTCATTCAAATTTCACTCCTTCCATATATTTTTAGTTATTGTTAGTTTGTTGTGTTGTATCATTTTAAACCTTAATAAAAGACCTATGGAGCTCATTACATAATATACAAGAGGTATATAGAAGGCAACGGTAGAAGACACTGGTCGGAAGGTTGTGGGTTTTGAGCCCCGCCCAGGTCACCTTAGAATCGCTAATTTCCCCAGCTGAAGGAGGGATCACAAGAACCGATCTTGCTATTAGAAATGAATTCAGGCTGTAATGGAATGATAACAAAAAATTGTTCACTTTATTAAAGTTTCTTGGCTGTAGGGACAAGACATTCTGTTTGAGTAATGAAGGTTCAAGTTAGAGAGTCCCAATCGATTTTAAAACGACGGTATATGCGGCCAAAAATTGGATTTTCAAATTCGGAGTAAATTTTTCAACCATTTTCCCCCGGTTAAAGCAAAGAATTTCTCAAATTTCTCAACTTTCCTACCCTTACAGTGCACCTGGCTTTTGTTAGAACTTCTAAAACTTAACCTTCAGGGCCGCGCATACTGTAGGTTGGACCATACGAGTGCCCCTCCCCCCGGATTGAGAGTCTACAGTACAAATAAATACTTACGCGTTTGATAAGGACAAAAGCAAAGAGTTGAACTGGTGTCGTTCTTGCTCGTGAATCAAAAGACTTCCAAATATCCATATCAAAGAGAATAAATATAATCTCTCGATGTGAAGATCGCCAGCTAATGATTCTTGATGGTCCTAATCACAAAAAAAATCAAACTCTTAATATATAATAAATATTCGCAATTGAATTTAATGTTGTCGAAAGATTTCTATCACCAAACCTTTTGAGGATTATTATTTTATAATACCCCCTCGTATTGCAATATTCCTGTGGAGAAGAATGAAATTTAAACAATAACTTTTTATTGTTAGGGCATATATAAACATATTTTTTTTAACGAATATGATTTTGTGCGAAAATTAAGAATTAATATCCACCCTTACCTGAAATTTGCGGTATTAATTGCGAATTTCCCTAAAAGTCATACTAATACGAAAACTAAAACTACAATCAACGATTTTCCCGTTTAGAAAGTAAAAAAATCGAGTCATAAAAGTATTGTCTCGCTTTTACCTTAAGTAAACTGGATAACATGCTCAAACAGGACGAAAACAACGAGCATTCTGATAAGATCACACAACATCTGAAAAAAATATGAATAAGAAGCCAAAATGTCAGTCCATCTTACCAGACAAATATTCAGACAAATATTCAGTTGTTAAAGTGATCATCATAGAAGACAGGACAATCCTTAATACCTGGCTTCATCCTGTATGAACTGCAAACAACGATCGACAGTCTTGTGGAAAGAGCGTTGGAGTACCTGAAAACGAAGAAAAATGACCAGTATTCATTCATTCATTCATTTCGCAAAAGAATCGAACTGTCTTTGATTAAACAAAAACTTTGAGGCGTGAAATTTATTTTTCGCATATGAAGAAAACCATCCCTGAATCAATACCACGCCCAGTTCGTTTCAGTTGTTATTATGCTCCGGTGAAGGTGCTAGATGCAAGCCCAAATGAAGCCACTACAAGCAATGGGAACCGCAGCCTTATCTGATGGTAGAAATGAAAGTTTTTTTAAAGCTTTACATGAAAAAAGTTTTGATCTTGTTTGGATAGCCAAGCATCTGCAAGTGGTCGCCAGCCAAGTGATGAATTATCCATGTATATAATGCTCTATAAAAGATAGTTGAACAAAATTAAATGTAATAAAAAAGCAGGACAACAAACAACGCCTACTAAATAGTTGTTATTTTATAAAAATTCTACTGTTAGCCTTTATCAATAGTTTAATGGGGATAAAATTAAGTCTCTGCAGGTCGTGTTTGAGAGGTCTGAGTCGCACATATCCGCCATATCTATACCCTAGAGTCCTTTGATTTTCCTGGTAATAACTTTTGGGTAACCCGTAATAATTCATCTGTAAAAAGATCTTTAATGTCTTTCAACTTTTCAGCATAATATAAGCAAATGAATTTAGGATTTGTATAAAGATTCTACATATGTAATTACCATGTTTGAAAAGATGGATGGTGAGATGTGATCAAGCGAATGTGTTTCGTAGACAAAGGTCACATTTTTGTTTAAATGGTGTTGCTTCATATCGGGTTGCATATATACCTACATACAGCAGTAGAAAATAATTGAAACTAGGGCCAATCCTAAAAAAAGTTCGCGTTACCGGCTGGGTGAGAAATTTTTTTGGGCCAACCGACCACAAAAAATCATGAATTTTAGAATGGATGTGAGAATTTCTTTAACAAAATAAATTATAGTTTTTGAACTTAAACACACAATCACATCGTAGAAAAAATGTAAAAATAATTTTTTTCCGGCCTCCCGTATGAGTTTATTTTTTCGTCACCCGGTATAAGGCGGAAACGAAATTTTTTTTAGGTTTGACCTAGCGGTAAAGGCCTTCAGACGATCTTAAAATGTTATATCAATAAGCCTAAAAATGTTTTAAATTTTTGTGAAAATAGGCTATATTTAAGGAATTTTTGCTATTTATATTTTTATTTTTAACATTTTTTTAAGTTTTGAAGCTTTTTGTTCTTCACTGAGGATTTGTTCTTATAAAAAACGTGTATAATTGCAATCAGTGTACTACAGGTAAGCCGATATACTATAGTACTCAACAATCTGCAACAGTGTTTTTCAAGACCTTTCTGCCAAAACGCAATGATTAATTTGTGTCGAAACAAAGATAGAAATGAAGGGGAAGGCTAATATAAAGAGGGCTAATATCGTCAAAGAATTCATCTCCTATATGTTTTTAAAGTTTATTATTTGCGGAACAACTTTCAAATCTGGTTTTACGTTCATCCCTTAAAGCACAATAGAAGAACTGACGAATGAGTACCTTTCGATGTTCGAACAGGCCATTCATAGCTGAACACCAGTCGTCATGCAAAGGTCCATCTACCGTGATCCACGTGGACTGCTTATGTTGCAACAAGCTCTGATTAGCTTTCTTTAACGCCACAGTAAAAACGCCATCCATCCAATCGCCCGCCTCGTTGATACATCCAAACATTTGGTCTAGACTGGAAACTGCTAAAACGTTGATGTGTTCTTGGTGATAGGCTGTGTGGTTCTCTTTATCCGTTTCTAAAGCTAAAATTCCTAATGATTGGATCAGCGTCTGGACTAGTGTGGATTTTCCCGTTCTGCTCTGTCCACAGATAACCACTCCTGAGAAATGAGGACAAAATTAAGTAATTTCTATACAATACAACAGGTCACAGATTATTTCTCGTTGTACATTTGTGATCAAATGCATATTCTGATTGGTAAAATGAATCGACAGATCTTGCACTAATGTGATGTACTTCCCAGTTTCTTTAAAGGTAACGAATCGAGTGGGAACTTAATTGAACTGGGAAGTACATTATTGCAGGATCCACAAAGACTTTACTACTGACCTTGGTTTATTTGCGATACTTGGTACAGCTGCATCATCTTATCCTTAAACGGGTTATGATGAGACAACCCTTTTTCCTCTATTGTATTCTTAACGATGTTCAAAAGAGAAATTTCCTCTGGAAGAACCAGTGCAGGGAAAAGTGCAGAGTCAGCATGTTCGCCGAATACACCTCGAATGATTTCTTTGAATAGCATTGAATCCTGTACGAAATTAATTAATGGTCATTTAAATAAAAGAGTGACTCTTGAGAAAAAGATGTCCAAAGAAAACATAGAGTCAAAGTAATAATTTAAAGACCTGCAGATTCCGGTTACAAGCTTTCTTTAACTCTTAGACACCGAAACACGCATATAATGAGTTCTGAAAACGTAGTTTTACCGCACCTAAATCATTTGACTATAGTTCAAAACCACTTTATTTTAAGGCATATAAACCGAATGCTTTTAGAAAAGAGTATAAAATAAGCTTTCTAAAGGTACCAAAATATTTGTCTATCTCCAATGCTACAAGCTTTAACAGCCATTTGAAGTTTAAATTTTATGCAAAAAAAATTGTGACAATTTTTCACGTTTTTCAAAAACACTCGGTGTGAAAGGGTTAATTGTCGAGTTTTTTTTCAAAACATAAATAATACGTCCTGGTTTCACTCTTCTATCCTCAATCTCCTGAAGTGCCGTTGCAAGACAGAAATTGAATAAAACTAGGTTCATGCAAAAAATCAGAAAGATGTGACTAAGTTTTGAGAAAAGTTATTTTTGGTCCAATTTTGGCCAAAATATACCGAATGATATTTTTTCTTGAGAAAAACGCCGAACAGACAGACGAACAAACAGGTCAATTCAATTCAAATATAAAGGATTTTAAGCGAATTGATGACACTTACACTATCCGATAGAGAAGCATCAACAACGGTGACAATTGCTTTACAAATAATGTTCAATTCGAATTTTGTGATTTCGGTTGACACATTGTGTGCAACTGTAGGAACCACTGGTGTCTGGGAGCCGCCTCCACCGCGTGCGCCGCCATCTAAAAACAAAATATCAAATTTGAAATGTTGTTCAAATTTTGACTTTTACATTAGGTTAACTAATTTTAACGGGAAGAAATGTTGACGGATTTGGCGGTTTTGTCAAAATTCCACTTAATTGAGTTCACCAAATTAAATTTTTTTCCATTCGCTAAATCTACGTAACTCCCGCCATAATAACCTTTTTTGAATATATGAACCCTACAAGGTATTTTTTAAAGGCTGTTTTTAAATCCTTTTAAGGTTAAACATTTCAGCTACAGCCAAAATTAACTTTTTGTGCCATCCGCCAAATTAAATCACAGCGCAATCGGGCAAATTTTGTTTCCACCAAAGTTTCTTCCTGCCAAATTTAGTTTCCCTAAGGTATTAAAAGGTAAGCCTTTCAAAAATTTAGCTATGTAAACTTTTAATGGTAGTATGGATAAAACCCAAGTAAAAAAAAATAAAAAAACTTCTTAGTTGTAGCTCAGGTGTAGCAAGCACCTTCTCCCAAGCACACTTTATAGTAAAACCCGATCTTCTTCAGCTTTCCGTTTCGGAATGCTGAAAAGATTTTGTTACACACTGAAATCCACGATAAGTACCTCTTTTAAGAATGACCCCTCCTGAATGACAGCCTTCTTTCTCAAAAGCCCTTTACAAAAAAACCCGATCTACTTCAAGTTTCCGTTTCGGAATTGTAAGAAGAATATGAATGTGACGGAAATCCACGATAAAGAACTCTGAACTAAAACCGTAAAAACAGTAAAAAAAGGTAGCAAACTTAGACTTACAAGACTGTGAAAAAGTAGTGACAGAGGATGCAGCACGTGGCAATTTATCGATGAAACCGTCAGCTGTGGCGTTTCGATTATCTTGTGTCTGTGAGGCTTTGTAATCCTTCCAAGCTTTTATAATGATCGTTTCAAAAGTTTTCATTGTGAACAGTTGACTATGTCTACGTGAAAAAAAAAGCTGGAGTCTTCAGATTTGATTCGTAAGAAAAAAAGAACCTAACCTCCATAAAAATAATTTCAAATCATTTTATCTGGCAAGGCGTTGCAATTTAATAATTGACTACAGTAGACTTTATTGTAAATTTGACTTAAAAGGGAAGAGATTTTCACAGAACTTAACAACTCAGATATTGAAATAGTGAAAATTAGCTTAATGCTTAGTGAAATTACAATTTCCATTTTGGGAGTTGGCCCTAACAACGTAAAAAGTGGCAAGCTTGTGATGTATAGGAAACCGAAATCATCGGACTGCAGAAAGATGTCATTTTTAAATTTGACGTGTTTAGAATTCGAGTAGGACGCATAATAACATCTAACTATGGAACGTAATAGCATACCAACATAACATTCAAAAGTATACTGGTTTTCGAATGTTTGCTTCACATAGTCAAGATGAAAATGGTTATGGTGTTCCATTATTTCTTTCACTGGTTTTCTTATTCCTCAAGTAGTTTCGCCAATTATGAGTAATTAAAACCTAATCTATTATTGGACTTACAATTGATTATCGGTAATGTCTTTGAGTAGAATCAAATAGTTGGTGATGATTTTGTACGATTTGAAGCTTCTGGCAATCAGTCGGATTTTGAGTAGAGGTTGAAGATCAGGTTTGGCGATACTGATATTTCGAAGGTGTAGTTTGATGGAGGTCGGACATTGTTGGTGGATGTAGGTGGTGGATGTTGTAAGGAATACACCAGAATTGGGATGAACAAAGTTCTGGAAAATAAAATCAAAATATACTCTTTTTTTCAACAACAATGGACAAAAGGTCTGTAAAATTTAATGTTTATGTAAAAAAATTCAGCTATTGCTACCATATGCTGACATACCACTTTCAAAAGCATTGAGTAGGGTTAAGAGGGAAGTTAATGTTTTTCTAATTTTCTACTATTTAAAATGTCTACAGTCCCTTGACCGACGTTGAAATTCGCTTATCAAGAGCAATCAATCGATTATGTACAAAGATTTGACCTTCCGAATCATTTAAAATACAGAGCGACATTATGAAATTCAGGGGTTTTCTATTTTCATGCATGTCATTTTTTACTCAATTTGCTCTTTATTTACCAGCGCAGGTCATCGTCAAAAAATGCAAATCATAAATCATAAAGTGCACTTACAATGCAATAACCATCGATTTGAGTCGATTTGTTCATCATCTTATGTTGCTGAACAGGACTCTGTTTAAAGACTTGGTGAATAGTGGACAAGAAATATTGAACCAGATTCAATTTCGGTGATGACAATCGATCAAAATTGGACAATGTGCACCAGGAACCGTCTTGGATGATTCCCAGAAACAAATGTTGAATGGATCGGTAGCTTATGGATGATGCACAGTCCAGTGTGAAGCAATGCTGACCACACAAAATCTTCAAACACTAGAAAAGAAGAAGGAAAATGATGAATAGGACAGTTATGTTGCCAAATCTAACGAATGTCTTTTATATCTTTCGTGATCAGTAAAACCTCTAAACTAGAACGTTTAGCGAGGGTATGGAGCTGCCAAATTGAGTCCATTGAAGTTTTCCGTAGTAAAGTTTCTTAAACGAGTTTGGAGAACGAAGCATCGAGACAAAAATTAGTCTCTTTTATTCAAGCAATTTTTAGAGACTTTTGTACTAAAGAACGACGTGGACTCAAAACAAAGAGTACTTCATACTAATCTCAAGCAGATCTTCCGCTCCACTAACGGAAAGCTTCGTTATAAACCCCGATGGTTTCGCCCCATCCTTGCGCGAAGAATATGTCAAGAACTAATCTTAACTTTATACAGTAGAACAATTTTCCAAGGGAAATATTTCAGAGGATTGTTGATGATTGAGAAATTCAACACTTTTTTTAATGTCATTATTTGCAATTTTACTGATAAAACCTTTGCGAAAAAAAAAGTAAATTCTGATAGCTTTCGCCTGGAAGTATAAGGGTCACTTTTACTTTTGAAAAAGTCTGACATTCCTATTAGGTGACATACCGTATATAAAGGAACCAATCGGCCTGGGTTCGAGTTTACCACTCTTTATCGTTGTACATAGTTTTATGTAAATTGTAAATACCATAATTACAAAATGTCAAAGAAGGAGAATAATATTTACTGTCTAAACATAAGGATGTTCTTTTTCTGAAACTATGACCTTGCATAAACTTATTTTTTTTAATTACCGTAGGAAGGAAGCCTACTGGTGATCTTAAATTTTCTCTGAAAATCAATTCTTTTCTCTGAAATCAATTCTTTATTAAGTAATCTTTTTTCTTAAAGGCTTAAATTGTTCATAGCATGTGTTCTCGAGTTTTTGGCTTTTTGAAACCCTATGTTTTTATATTCTCAACTTCAGTTGAGCTATATTCTGAGAATATCTGTGCGTGTCTGTCTGTCCCAAAACTTTGGGGCAGACTGTCAAGAGCAGCCGGCGGCTAGAAAACACAAAATAACTGTTCAGAAGCGTTTCCAGGGCTGGAAAAAACTGTCTGTT
>JAUJPO010071388.1:0-11713 GCA_032270745.1 Tiaropsis multicirrata
ACTCGTCCCCAGGCCCCAAAAATTATAATTTTCGAAAAATAAAAGGATTGTCCCCAGATATTTGCCCAAGGAACAAGAGTGCCAAATTTCAGCCAAATCTGATCATTTTTGAAGTCTCCAGGCTGCCCCAAAACTTTTCGGACATACACACAGACACACACACATACAGACAGACATTGTCAGATTGTAGCTCAACTGAAGTTGAGAAATTCTTTTAGTGACTTTCAGTTACCATTTTATTTTTATTTCACTTTTCCAAAAATATGGGTCGGTCGGCACAACACAATAATGCTACAAAACTATGTCACGTATTGTTGGTTCGAGATGCAGCAAAAAGCCTTACAACATATCATCAAAGCTGAACTAGAAGAAACAATACCAAACAGTGAAATGTTCAGACCCTGCCGAAAAAAAAAGACATTGGTGATCAATTCGAGATCATTTTCTCGGTAAGTAAGTCTTTTGATTATTTGGCGGAAAAATATAAATATTGCAAATTATTAAATTGGACTAAGAGTAAGGCAAGCCACTTTTCATCCCAATTTTTTAAATGTTCAAATTTATTTTTGCATTTCGGTCTACGGCCAAAGAATTAAGCTATCTTTTTTATAATAGATTCCATTTTAAATGGGTTAAAAGCCTAATGTTTTGAAATCTTCATCCGGCCTCATCCAAGTCCCCTCTTGTCCTGTTTAACCGGTACAGGAAATGCCATTTTTATACAGGCTTTCACGTAAAATAATGATTACGAATTTTCTGTCTGATAAATAAAGATATTAATTCGACTCTAATGTTTTACAATCACTTTTTTCACATGCACGTATTTTTTTACAAAAGGGCCCCGTAAAGACTTATGTAGAATCTTCCCTAAGAAACCTTACGTTGAGTTTTCAATTAACGTTTCGAATCATCAACTCGAACGTCTTTAAAACGTAAACGTAAACAAACTTTTATTCACGCACTGCTCATTTCGATAATTGTGGCATAAGGATTTCCCCGGTTCAGTTTAAATAGTTGAATTATAGCCGTTATGTTAGGACATAACGAAATTTGATTTTTTCCATTGCTTGGGAATGCCAAATTCTTTTATTCTAAGTTCAAAAATTTGTCCAAATGCCACCAGTAACAATTCAGCAAGGCAAAATCTCTGTGTTAAAATGGGAATGGGTTTTTTTTCAAATTCTTTTGAACGGAAGCAAAATCTCCGCAAGGGCTTATGAAGATTTTTTATGTGTTAGGAAATCTTAAGTGGCATTTTTCCTTGCTGACATACTACACGTGCGAAAGAATTACGGTACGTAAGCGAATGAATGAACACCAATCTTTCGTAAGGGCTTACGTAAAAAAAATATATACTTGCGAAATAAGCTTTTGAGTTTTCTTTCATAAGGACAAACCTTATAAGAACATAAGGCTTCAAATGCAAAAAGTTAAGGACATGCTTGAAACATAAGCATACGGAAGCATCCTTTAAAACCGGCTGTTTGCCACTTTTGTTCCATTTTTTAACAATGAAACTAGCAAGGCCTAGGTGTTTCCGTAAACAAATATTTACGTAATGGATATTATGATGCGAATTAAAACGTTAGAATTTTAAATTTGCGTCTTTTTTCTCCCCGAGCATTGAAACCTTCAAATGTTTTTAATACTTTTTATTAATGTCCATTAAAACTATGATTTTTTAGCGTCCCAAAAGTCACAGAATTACTAAAATGTTGTCATTAATTGTCTTAAGTCGTGCCAAATCTCTATGCTAAGCATGGTTTTAAAGCTATTGAATTAAAAGCCTAAATTCTCAGCTTATGCATCGTAACTATGCGAGTGTTTAACTTTTGAACAAAAGATGTTTTATGCAAAAATTTGATATTTTTTTTAAACGTTTTTTATGGTTTTAGCAGGGCAAAAAAAAATATTGGGTGGTTCGTATGTTAGTTAGAGAAGGTAAATATTTTTTGATTTTTTTTTATGTTTGACCTGTTTGCAGTTGTTCTTTATTTCCTTCGAAGAAAAGTTTCTTTTGGAAAGATTTCTTTATTTTTGAAAGATTAAAGGGCTTCTGATAGCGTTAGGTATAGCTTTTAGTTATTTTCGTTGTTTAAATTTGCTTATTTTGAGTAAACTGATTCTTAAAACCGTGCAAATTGACCCTTGAAACCCTTGAGAAATATAGTTCTTATTGTTATTCGTTTCTTGTAAAGAAAATTTTTGAAAGCTTAAAGGGCTTGCTTTTGATAGCGTTGGGTATAACTTTTGATTATTTTCTGTGATGAAATTTTCTCATCGTGAGTTTTAACCTACTGTTACTACCTTTAGGCCTTCTAAACTTCTATCCTCTGATCCGACTATGTGTATCAGGGAATGCTGAATCAGCAACATTCACCGCATGGCGGGAAGCTGAGTCGAGACTAAAAGCGCGAAGTTTGTTTGTTTTGTTTTTGTATGAATTATTCCCACAAACCCCAGATAACGCGCTCGAAAGATAGAACTAACATCCGCTAGCACGCTAGTGCAAGGCTGAGATAAGACCGTTGAATACGGGGACAGTTCCTTGTTATATCTTCTTTTCAAATCAAAGGTTTTTCTTACTGTTTAGGAATTAACGTGACCATGGTACCTGCAAGTTAAAGAGAAGTGAACCCCTTTTAGTGTATGGTATTTGGTTTAGTGTCCATAGCTTATCTAGAGTGTCAGAGGTTGTTTGGCCTACAAGAGCAACAACAAGAACCTGTGAACGGCAACTTAGTCGACGCGTCGAACGTTAGTGCCACAGAAGAGAATCTTAACGTTGATCAATTCAAGTCGTTAGATGTAAGATAATGTATTTTAAAAATAAATTTTGCTGAATGCGATAATTTCTATCAGGTGACGGGGCTGTCCAAACCGGCGTTTAAGAATCAAATATTACCCCCAGCAAACACAAGACGTAATTTCGACGGTTTTTGACGTCTTTTCAACTTTAAAACACTGTGTGGGTAAAGACGTGATGTGTGTGCTGGGGACGGAGACTAGATTTTTAGCCATTTTTGCTCAACTTTACGAATATTTCTTTTCTGATTTGCTATAAAACATTCTAGACTTTTTAATACAGTTGAACCCATGTAATTCGAACTCCTATAATTCGAAAACTCATACTATTCGAACAAAATCTTCGGTCCCGTCCGACTTAATCAAACTTAATCAAACTCCTATAATTCAAACGAAATTATCGGTCCTTTGAGAATTCGAATTAGATGTGTTCAACTGTTGTATTACTCTTAAAGAGACTCAATTGTAACTTTTCTTACAGACACTTTTGAAGCCTTAAAAAATAGTGTACCTTTACTGCTTGCACATATCCGTTACCTTCTTTGCCCAAGTTCCCCCACCTCCCAGGAAGATTGATTTATGAGAATACAATTATAAATCTGCAACAGCCTGTTTAGCATTTCCCATTTCCAATACTTTAGCATTTTCTCCTCATTAGATATAAATTTTGTTCTGGAGGGTATTCGCTTGGAATTGCAAGTAATAAAGTCACAAAATCCAAAAAAAAGGAGGAAGATTCTCTTTTTGGGTCAATATTTTGACAACAATGCGTTATCAACAAAAATACAATGAAAAAGTCTCTCTGAAACCTGTTTTGAATTTTTAGAAAGTGCGGCAAAATCTTTCTCAAAAATGTCCAATTTTGATTTTGTCCTGTATTTCTCAATTCAAGTGAGTCAAGTTTAAGTTAGTCTGGCAATATCAGATTTTATTCTTTTCTCTTTCAGAATTCTACCGACTTTTTATCAGACGTTGAATTCTTTGACGCCGTTGAAAAAAACGACACAAGTGAAACCGACAGTCGTCTATCCAATAAAACATCCGACGTTTTTTACGATTGTGCCGACTTTTTTGCTGACGTTCTTGAAGATAGCGATTGCGTTGATGGATCTGTGAAGAATTGTGTTTCTGAAGCAAAAGAAGTTGTTAGAAATACTACTGTTGTTGAAAGGCAATTTCAAGCGGAAACAAATTCCTTGATTTTAGCTCAAATTCATGTAATCAATAAAGTTGTTTTCAAATTTATCTTCAACGTTTGCCGAGACTTTTACCAAGTTCGAGAGACACTTGACCAAGTAGTCAAAGAAATATCTGACACATTAGAGTTTGGTGATCTTTTAGCTGCTGATTCTTTAGAATCTGCATTCTCCAATTCACAGCATTCCGAATCGGATTTTGAATCTAGTTCCAGTAAAACCGAATCGGAATTTAAAGCTGATTCAGATTTTCAATCTAACTCGGATCATACCGAAGCGAACTTAATTTTATACGAAAACAGTTGTTCAGACAAACATTTTGGTCAACAAAAGTCATTGACTAAGGATCTCGCTGACCAGAATTTATCATCTGAAGGTGAATCAAATTTTGCACATTACCAACAGATAGAGGATTTCTTCGTTGACCAGAGCTTATCATCTGATAGTGAATTGGTTGAAGACAACCTTGCCGAATATTCAATCGAAGAAGATTTTTATTTAAAACACTTAGTCGGAGAAAATAAATTCGAGGATCACAAACCGCCGAGTTTAGAATCTACTCAATACCAAGAGAACCAGCACGAGCTATCTTCGATTAACGAAGATACAGAGGAAGAATTTTCCACAGAAGAAGATACACTCGATACTTTCATCTCCGGTGAATTCGAAGCTGGTGAAGACTCTGGTTTCTCAGATAGTCAAAGTCTCATCGAAGAAAACCCACCAGAACCTAAAGAAGAAGAAAACACAGTTGAATTAATCGATTCTACCCGCCATTACGTTTGGGATTTGGATCGTTTCATTACATATCCAAACCGTTGCGAATTGCCAAAGAAAGAGTATACTGAATTGAGTGATTTGTTTATTGGTTTCCAAGACAACAAGATGGCGTTACCAAGAGAATTGATGCTGATCATCGATGATATTGCACAACAGAATTGCCATCTTCTAGAATGGGAGGTAAGTCTAATGTTTTCCCTTCTTGACGTTGTTTAATAATAACTTGGAGTGGAGGGTATATATGAGCTTTTTCTCAGAATTCTTTCCGGACATTTTACATTTTCAACCCTCGGACATGCGTGTTGTGTTAACCTGGCGAAAGTTATTGATATTATGATTTTCTACTTAGGTTTTCGGCAATGCATCAGAGGACATGCGTGTTGTGTTAACCTGGCGAAAGTTATTGATATTATGATTTTCCATTTAGGTTTTCGGCAATGCATCAGAGGACATGCGCGTTGTGTTAACCTGGCGAAAGTTAGACCGTAATAATCCCAAGAGGAATGGTCGTTGGAAGCTGCGACAATCATCAATCACAAAACTTGATGACGAGATTGATATGGAGAGTCTGGATTTCTTAGACGCATCCAGGAAGGACTCAAAAGGTACATTTTGTCACCGTTTAACTTTTTAAGAATTCCCAACCCCCAGTTACGCCAAGATTCACGCATTCACGCGACTTTTTTTCAAAACTTTCACGCCAGTCGGGAAAATCTGGATAAAATTCTGCAAGAAAAAAACAGCGCATGTCTAGTCCCAGCATGCTTTGAAGGGTAATGAGATTTAGATTTTTACTTTTAGAAATTTTCCTAAATCATAACTTTCCAACGTAAAATAAATCACCTGCTGGTTCTCGATTTGCCAAATATGATTTGACTTAGTTACCATGCTAAAACGATCAAGGGAAACATTAAAACAAATATGACGTCATCAGAAATCCGTCTACCTCTCTTTACTACCAGGTGAATCATGGGAGAGCAAACAAAAAGGTGACTCTGGTGGTCGCCAACCCTATGGTGAAGGTGATTATAAAGGAAGAAGCAAGGGTGAAGCTGACTGGGATGATCAAGACGCAGTCCAGAGGAAGCGTAGCTCCCGTGACGAGGAAGCCAAGAAGGATCGTTCAGGATCTAAAACCGGCGTTGATGATGGTACGTACCGACGTAGTAAATAAGGGAATTATTGAAATTACTACTTATTGACTGTTTGTTAGACATCAAGTGAAGTGAATTATTTTATAAATCAATTGAAAAATTAGTTCATAGGTATGAATGGTATATAGCTACGCATTAATTCATTTTTAATAACGGAATCAGCCGAAAGAAAAACGGGTGTTTCCGTTAAGAAATGACGTAGTGCGTTAGCATGCATATCATGGAGTAAATAACGTGTATTTTTTAGATTTTTTAGCGAATAAAAGTAAATTTATTGTTAATAGGTGTTATAATCATTAGGCAGATTAATGAATAAAATCATATATAAGTTCTGATGAAAATTGAAAGTTTTTATCATGACGTTTGACAAGGGTCTTGCCTCTATGGCAGCATCGTGAAACCGGTTCAACGAGAGGCTGCATATAAAGTCTTGTAGAGAGTTTCAATGATGATTCAAAGAAAAATTTATGTTTTGCTTTTTTGTCGCTCACAGATGATGCTGCCAGGAAGAGACGAGGCCCTTACGACGAGGGTGAATACAAAGGAAAAAACAAAGACGGTAGCCACGACCCTTCCTCCAAGAGCGAGGGGGCTTCCACTAAGGATGGAGTTGATGATGCTGCTGGTCGAAAGAAGAGAGATCCTTATGACGAGGGAGACTATAAAGGTAGAAGCAAAGATGGCAGTGAAGACCCTTCTACAAAGGAGGGATTAGGCTCCAACCAGGAGGGAACAGGTAACGGCGAGGATGCAAGTAGGAGGAAGCGAGACCCCTACGAAGAAGGTGAATACAAGAAGAGCTCAGCAGATAAAAGCAAAGATGAGGAAGCTGAAAAGGTTTGTTTTTTATAATGCTGTAATTTCACTTTTCTTTCTTTTTTAGTCGAAATATTATGCAAAAATGAGTTTTCATTCAGAGCTGAGGAACACCACTGTCTCTCTTATACCCACTGGATCCTTCCCGGTGCAAATTTGATCAAGAAGGACAGATTCTTTGCCCTAGTCGAGATAATGATCACCCATTGAAAAATTTGATTTTTTCACTCACCCTAGTAGCCAAAAAAGTACCTTATTGGTACAAATTTTGGCGGGTACTAAATATTGCGGATTTGACGGTTGAGGTCAATAACGTCAAATTAGTGCTAGTCAAAATCTCCTTTTCTTTCGAACGACTATGAACCTCTAGGGTAATGTAATTATTTAGGGTAAGCGTATTTTGCTGTTTTTAGACCATTTTTAGGTTAAAGAGTTCTCGCTGCCGAAAAATTAAGTTCCTGCCAAATTAAACTCTTGTGTAGGCATTTCAATTTTCTAACAAATTAAATTCCCTATCAAAAAATAATTTCAGCCATCTACCAAATATTTTACCAATAAGCTAATGCAAAGAGACAATCTACTGAAAATATGGTAAAGAACAATAAATATTTTATAAACCCACTGGAAAATTTTTTTGGTACTAATTCATTAATATCCATTACGTAATTTTAACATATCCAAACTAGTGTGTTTGTCGCCACTACCTATAGTGGGTTATACAGTGAACTTTCTTTAAAGAGAGAAAGTGTCCCTCTTATAGAGATGTCCTCTTTATAGAGTTGAAATTAATTGAAATCAATCCCTTATTTTCAAAGAATAGTGCCCGTTATATTGAGACTTTAGGTTATGTCCATTTTAGAGAAATTCCACTGCATAGTTAACTAGTGGAAAACACCTGGATGTTTCCGTACAAAAGATTATGTAATGCATATCATGAATTAATGGGAGGTTGTGGACCTGACTTGAGACCACTCAATTTTACCGTAGTAAAGTCTCTTAAACGAGTTTGGAGAACAATGCATCGAGACTAAAAGATTTCTCTATTGTCCAAGCGATTTTTCGAGATTCTTGTACTAAAGAACGACGTGGTCTCAAATTAGATGATGCATTATATGATGGCGTCGTTATTTTAGGACGAGGATGAAACTGTTAGCAAGAAGAAAAAGAAGAATCCATTCCGTAAATTAACCAAGGACGAGAAATTGAAGATGAAGAGGAACAAATTACAATTATCATTCTCTGTGGATGATGATTCTTCATCGATCAGTGATCTTAGTTCAACTCCAGGTGACGGTGAAGATGGTTTAGGTAAAATGAATATCTGTGTCTGTTTTCTTCTCTCTTTGCAAAAAGACTTGTGTCATGATATGAACAACCTCAAAATTAGACTATGATAAAACTGAGAGCGAAATTATTTTTAAATTAAGTGAAGAAATTTTCGCGACACGAAATTATCGTGAATTTGGCTCTAATTTACGAAAGTTCATTCCACGAAACTAATCACAAAATAGGCAGTTTTTTCTACGAATTCTTTTTTTGCAAATATTTCTTTGGATAAAGACTTTTCAATGTAGTGATGGTTTAGGTGAATTTTATCTGTTTTTTTTAACAATTGCATCTCTGAAAAGTCTGAAAATGTTATTTGACAACAGACACGCGATGTTACCTTCTCAACATTTAAACATGGTGAAAGAATAAAAAGCAGTCATCCTTTTTCAATAACGTGCACAATTTTATTACCTTCTCACAGGTGGCAAACGAAAGGCACGATCACCATACGACGAAGGTGAATATAAGGAGAAATCTTTGCAAGAAGAGAATGATGAAGACAAAGAAGGAGCTGGTGGACGAAAAGGTAACTTGTTAATTGTTTTATTCCTGAAAGTCAATAAAAACCGATGCTTAATATGTAGAAACCAGGATGACACGAGAGGCCAGTTGCCAACTTTAAAATTTTCTTTTAACAAAACTTAATCGTGCAAAAGTGACTAAAGCTTTTGAAAGTGAATAAGATTTTGTCCGACGAAAATTTTTCCGACGAAAATTTTGTCCGAATTTTTTTTGCCTGTAAAAGGGTAGTCCGTTTTAAGACTGTTTTTGTTAGATTCGCTTTTGATACGATGTATGCCTGGGAAATGACGGGTTCAATTTCTTTTATAACACCGGAGGCAGTCCCGGCACGCTATATTTGAACCAAACTAATAGTCTTACACAATTAAATATGCAGGAGGCATTCCCGGTACGCTATAAAACAATACTATGGCACAGGAAAAAATTATTTTCCTAAATTAAACATAAAATTTCACAACCACTAGTTTTTGGACAGTGAAAAAGAAAGGTGGTCAGTGCTCCATTGAGTTCGGCTACCACGGAGGCACAAGAAAACCGAGCTCCAAAGAGCGAAGATCACCTTTCTTCTGAGCCAAGTCGTTGTGACGGACAAACTTTCGTTGCGTTTCTCAGCCAAAAGTACAGTATATCTTTTGTAGGTAAAGATATTGCCACTCTTGAAGACGAAGATCAAGCGGCCCGTAAGAAGCGCGGCGCGTACGACAAAGGAGAATATACAGCTTCAGGCCATGACGGCGAAGAGACAGGCGACGGTGTCGATGGGAAATTGAAATCGGGTAAGAAAGGAAGTCAAGGAAGTCAATCTTGTGTATTTAAAGATCAGGTTGATAACTGCAGTGTCTTAAAAACCACGCTGGTCTGCACTTTATACATTTTTGTCATCAAAATGGTCATGTTGTGTTTGTGTTGTGTGTGGGGAGATACATTTTTGAGAACGTCTCATCTAAGATAAAAATTAATCCTAAAGACATCGTATTACTCATTGCGTGCAATCTAAAAAAAATGAAATCAGTTCAAACCAATGAAATTGCGATGTGTCTTTTTCGACCAATATGTTACAGCACTTTTTAAATATAATCGCGTGATTCACTTGATAATCTGCGGATAAAATTCAAACGTTCATTTCCGTAAAGGGTCTCTTCCCACCCACAGTTTATACTGTTTGAGATTTTTCGAACTAAGCGTAAAACGATCGCGAAGCGCGGACAAATATTTCTTTGTAAATTGAAGCCACGGCAAAACAGACAATCTGAACAGTATACAAACGAACGATAAAAATGAGGCCTTTAAAACCCACCTTTACAATCTCAGGTAAAGACATTGCACAATTGGACGACCCTGATGACGCATCGAGTAGACGTAAACGTGGTGCTTACGACGAAGGCGAATATACGGAACGTAACAAGGAACTTGTTCCCGAAATTAAACCAGCAGAAATGAAAGATTTTGATCCCAGCAAAAGAAACAAGTTCGAAGATGAAGTACGTATACCCCAAATCTTAAAACTGTCCTAATATTTAGTTAGTAAGACCAAATACACGTATAAGAACACTAAGTTAAGAAGTATATTATACTCTTTTTAACCTTTCCTTAAACGACCGTGGTTGGTTGTTATGGTAAACAATGACAATGGGAGATGACAAAAGTTTTGACCCTAATTGTGAGTCTAATATTGACTCAAAATAATTCGGACCCCAAATATGAACCCTTAGAATATAGCGCGAAAACCCACATTGGGACAAATTCCAACTTGGTGTCGTCTCCAAAACTAATAATAAATTCCTTATAATATCGTTTCAAAGTTAGCCTAGTCATAAAAAGACCTCAGTCACACTTCATTGTAGCTCATCTTTCCTTTTGATACACTAGCTATCAGAAACCAGCTCAATGGATGTATCAATGGAAGAAAGGTTAGCGGAAGTAGAAACCATCGAAGATATTAACACAAGAAAAGAAGCCAAGAAAGTATTGGAGATACAACGACATCGACTGTCTGTGGATGTGCCTGAAGTTAGTTGAATTTGATCATGCGGGAGGTTTTTTTCTGTTTCGTATCTAGTCTTAATATCATACATATTATTTTCTACAAGCCATATGGAAGTGTAAGAGATGCAAAGGCACTGGTTATCTGTAGATACTAAAATATCCTGAAGTTATAAGGCTGGTGTCCCACTGTACCGATGCGCAAATCTTTCCTTTAGTAGCCCTATTTGGCCTTAAACTCAGCACAACAACACAATTTCCCCCGATCAGATATTCCCATAAGGGAAAGAGTCCTACTCCTTTCGAAGCAGGAATTCCTCTCTTTCAAGTAGGAGGCATAGCGCTCTCCAGACATCGCCGGATCCGTGCGCGTGACACATATACCATGGTACATAATAGTGACACTCGAACTACCCGGGATGTTGCTCTTGCAAGCGTATAACCTCATGAGTGCCACCACACACCACAATGTCTAGTAAATTTACCCACACTCTTGTATCAGAGTTATGGTACCCAATTACCCTTAAATGATATGGGTTGACCTGAGCGAAGGTACGTTCACTTGCCAAGTGAACCGTAGTACCACAGTGTGAATCGAGCTCGGGCCTCCTGGACGAAAGTCGAGTACGATAACCACCACACAACAACGCCCAAATTTGTTAAATCACATATGTAATTTCGTTTCAGGGCTCCCTTCTCAACGGTGACGTCAACGGCTTAACGAATGGTCATGGTGAGCCGCAACACAAACTTGGTGCAAGAGAACTCCGCGAAAGCAATATGCTGTCACTGGCCGTCGATACCGGCCCTTATGGTGATGCCGAAGAGCCAATGCCAAAGAAATTTGAACTTCCCAAAATTACAGTCAAAGATAAGGTGATTGGAGAAGAAGAAGAAAGTACAATTAATAAACATGAAAGTGTCGGCAGATTGAAACCGACCTTATATAGTGATTCTGTTACAGGTGCGTAATCCCGATTTTGTGTGACGGCAAATTTAGGATATCCAATACGTCGTCAATTCTTTTCTACGAACTGTCTGTGTGTCTGTGTGTCTGTCTGTGTGTCTGTCTGTGTGTATGTCCCAAAAACTTTGGGGCAGCCTGGAGGGCTCAAAACTTGTCGAATT
>JAUJPO010071399.1:0-11712 GCA_032270745.1 Tiaropsis multicirrata
CGTTGATTGCGCGTTGAATGAAATCGGCATTGGTCGTCACAGGTCGATATATGATTCGGCATGTGATTTTCACGGTACAATTTGGTCTGTTTCGTTTTATTTCGACACAATATTCTCTTCGATTGGAGTCCGTCTTAGCCAATCTTAAAGGCCTATTTTTCAAAATTTTCTGGCCCATCGTCCCCAACTAGGGTGGGGCCTCCTTAGATACTATATAACACAGCTATTCTATTTTATATGCCCCCCCCAAACCAAAAATGCTTGCTACGGGCCTGGTTTGAAAAACAGGAAAAGTTTTGCAACCTCGAAATACGGTTGTCGATGGTCTTTTAAACTGGAAAATTTGCTTTAAATCGTCGTAAATCGCTTTAAGTTAGTGTACCGTATTAGGAAATTGAAAACTTCTACTTGTTAAACCTATTTTATTTTGAGATCTGCCCTCTAAGGTCCCAGTGCGTCGTAATCTGTATGAATATATTTACAATTATAAAATCACAGTTTGAGCAGATAAAAAAATTCTCAATTTCTTGAAATGTACTAATTTTTGAGATTGTACATTTTTACTTTTTGACTACTAAAGCTCCGGGAAACAAGTCTTACAGGAGGTAAACTTGAACCAGCCATGCAGGAGGTAAACTTGAACAAGTCAAGCAGGATAAACTTGAACAAGTCTTGCATGAGGTAAACTTGTTATTCAAGTAAACAATGGGATTCCTGTGACATATATTTGATGAATCAACAATTTTACGTCAAAGACATGTTTGTTTAAGGTCAAATTACACCACACACCTTAAAGACCCCCTGTCGTGAACACTGTGCCGGAGCGTTTTAGATTCGCATATTACAACCTTATTTGGAAGGTGATTTACTTCTTTTTGAGTGATTGTAGCGATACTCTAACTTTTTGATTTTGATAAAATATATATTAGCTTGCATTCTCCAGTTTGCACAGGGTAAAAAATTCAGTTGTTTTGGGGTTGGCCAGAAGAGAGGTAGGAAAATATTTTATAGTTAAAGTTTTATTTCTTTTTCCTTTGTTTAAAGTACTGTAGTCTGTCTATTCGTTTACAGTAGGAGCATCTTACTTGTTGTTATTATGTTCAAATTTTTAATTTTAATTGATGAATTAACTACTTTTTCCTCGGAAATATTGCTGAGGTATTTTCTGGGGTTATTACTATTGCTGGTGTTGTTTTGGGACGGATTTGAGGTTTTTGAGGCCAGTGAGACGGATTCAAGTGGGTAACAGAAACAGGATATGTACATAAAATTTAAAGGAAAGATTAAGTTTAGAGCAACATAAATAGTGAATTAACTCTTTCCTTTTTTTTAGACCTGGACCTGTAACAAAATGATGACCAAAACACTTTTAACATTGCTGCTCCTTGTGGGCATCACCAATGCCACACTATTACCAGCTGTTGAAGAAGCCAACGATGACGGTAAAGCAGCCGTGGTTGTCCTTCTCAAAGGTAGCTGAGGGTTCTGTCAAAGTCAAGCGGCAAAACTGTACGGATGGTATAGCCTCTTGGCAAGGTTGGTTGGTTTTTTGTGTGTAAATTTGTTTGTGGATTTCTTTCAAATGACTTTTCAAAATATTTTGTTTGCAAGGGCCCATCTCTGAAGTATTCATGAATGTTGAATGTATGAAAAGCTTCGAGGACACAGCAATGATTTTCATAAAATATTTGCTTGTCCTCGAAGCCTAACCCTTAAGAGTGACCATATTTGAAATCAACATTCACATCCAGCAGCTAAGCTTTTGTTTAGATTAGAAAGTATCCCTCTCTCAATACAAACATCGCTTGCCTTCTCTTTTAAGAAGTTGCCAAGGTAATCGGTTCTCATATCGAACTTTTGAAACACTTGTATATGAAAAAGTATTAATTTGTTCAGAGTCCCTTGAGAAAACATCACCTTAGTGATGTGATTAAAACGATACAAGTGTTTCTCATGACGTAATCTATGAAAATGATTAGTTGCCTTCTTTTTTTTACAGAGATGACTTCGAAATTATCATTGTCAACTTGATTGACGATCCAAATTTCGACATTTTAAAAAGCAAAACAAACAATGAATTCACTTACATCCAAGATACCGATGCTAAGGGAATTTGGAAATCATATAATGGTGGAAAAGATGACATCATTATTTTTGATAAAAATGGAGTTCAAAAAGTCCACCTATCCATGAGGAACAAACGCAGTGAGATTCACTTGGGAAATGACAAAGCTGCATGCGAAAAAGTTGCCAATGTACCTGCTATGTAAGTTTTTAAAATTATTTTTTGGAACTTTTGAAAAGGGGTCTCCGACTTTCAGAAAGAGGTTTCGGGATTTTGAAAACGATTTTGGGTTGTCCCTTGTCGCCTTCCATACTTTTGAGGGTATGGAGCTGCCAAATTGAGCCCATTAAAGTTTTCCGTAGTAAAGTCTCTTAAACGAGTTTGGAGAACGAAGCATCGAGACAAAAACTTTCCTCTTCTATTCAAGCGACTTTTAGAGACTTTTGTACTAAAGAACGACATGGGCTCAAATTGGCAGATACATTATATGTTTTCATTTAGCAAGCAGCTATTTGAATGTTTGTGAAATAACAGATAATTGAAAGAGTGCTGGCATGTTTTTTCTTTTGTCTATATTATTGTTCTTCGAATTGAAACAATGTTGAAATAACGTTATGCGTCTCCTGAGAAATAACTTGAATTTTCAAATTCTTTCAGGAAACACTTATTGGATACGTTGAGTACTGACGAAGAAAAAGCCATTTGTGGTCAAACAAAACCACCAGTTGATCCAAAGCAGTCTCCTCCTGTTGATGATGAAGATGATGATGAAGAGGAAGAGGACAAAAAGAAGGCAAAAGAGGCAAAGATAGCTGCTAAGAAAAAGAAAAATCAAGCTAAGAGGGAACAAAAGAAGCAAGAAAACCAAGCAAAGAAAGAACAGAAGAAGCATAATCGAAAAGCAGAAAACGAGAAGAAGAGACAAGAGAAGAAAGCTGAAAAACAAAGAAAAAGAGAAGAAAGGATTGCAGCCAATAAAGCCAAAAAAGCAGAGCGTCAAGCAGCTAAAAAAGCTGAAAAAGAGACAAAAAAGCAAACAAACCAAGCTGAGAAGGAACAACGCCAGACTGTTAAGAAGACAGAGCGCCAGACTAAGATAGCGGAAAGGAAAGAAGCTAAACGAATTGAAAGGGAACGAAAGAAGCAAGAAAGAGAGGCTCAAAAGCAAGCTAATAAGGATGCGAAGAAGGCTGAACGTGAGCGAAAGAAGCAAGCAAGAGAAGCCAAGAGACAACAAGAGAAAATGGAAGCAAAGTAAGTGTTTTGTCATATTTTTTTTAAATATGTTTAAAAAAAATTTCCCAGGACCACAGTTGACTGGGTTAAATAAATTAAATATTTTTCCGTATACATTTATATATCCTGGAGGCATTCCCGGTACGCTATAACAACAAGTTTTGTCATATTTGCCACTGGCAGATACAGAAGGTACTAAGAGCTTTTAGACGGAGAGTGTTGCTTTTGCTCGTATTCCTTATATGGAAATCAACACTCTCCTCAACGACCGTAAGGCAGGTTTTTAACATTTTTTCAAAACCGCATGAACTTTTTCCATATAACCATCGTTATTTTTGGGCTTAAACGAAGCGTATCTATGTAGGGATAAAGTTTCTGCCCAGGCAGATGGTACAAAATGCTTGTAACTCGAAAAATTAGGGAAAAACCTTTAAAAAACGTAAAAAACCTGCCTTACGGTCGTTGAGTCCTTCATAATCTTTGAAGACCTTCTATATCCGCTTCTGTTTTCATTAAGGGAACTTCAGGAAGCTCGTCAAGTAGGCACTGGACGTTGTTTTAACGTCCAAACAAACGTTGTTTCAAAGTCAGAACGTTATTTGGACATTGAAACAATTTTAGAATAACGTTGTGCGCCTGTTGGGTAGGGGCACCGAATAGATGCAGAAAAAATATCTATAACGCCATTTTAAGGTTAAATTCTTTACCAACCGCCAAATTAAATACCCGCCAAATTTAAAACTCTCCAGCTAATCGTTTCCACCCGACGTTTTTGTGAATTAATTGATATTTTGTAAATGAGAGCTAGCCGACCCGAGTGTCTGTAATTCATAGTCTAGATTCATACTAACTTTACCCATTTCACTATAAGCTCACATGAGAAAAAGTTAGTATGGTAACATTGCACAATTTGAATTCCGCACCATAATGGCAGTTGAGAAATTAAACCAATCAATTCGCACGAATTTTAACTCGCGCATTAAAAACAATATAAATTTCGGCCAATCAAAGCATTTCTTCAAGATCTTGAAGAAAAATCAATTCAATGTGACCCGTCTACTTTCGAGTCGGGTAAGAATCGGATGTAGACGGGATCCCATCTATGTAATTCACTGCACACTTGTTTTAAAATAAACACCCTTTGTAGTGACAATTTCAGTCATAAAGTTGTTAGATCTTTTTAAATAGCAAAAAATCACGAGAAAAAAAAACACAGTATAAATGCCTTCTTGACCCCACTCAATGCTTTTGAAAGTGGTCTGTTAGCATATGGTAGCAATAGCTGACCTTGTGTTTACTGTAGCTGAGGGTATGTAATGCATAATACGTAGTACCCATGTGTGTATGTTTAAGTTTCACTGCGATGACAAGCACACTTGTTTTAAAATCGTAGCGACAATCAAGGTCACAAAGTTGTAGATTTTTCGAAAGTAGCAGAATATAACCGCCTTCTTAACACTCACCCAATGCTTCTGAAAGTGGTATCTTTTGGCCAATGGTAGCAATAGTTGACCTCATTTACATCAACCTTTAAGGAACGATTTCTAAAGAGTCTTTAGACCTTCTGTCCAACATTGTAGCTGACGGTTTGTGTGTATATATTTAAGTTTCACTGCAGTGACAAGCACCCTTGTTTTTAAAAAGAACATCTGTCACCACAATCATGTTTTGTAGCAGGCACACAACGTTATTCCAACATTGTTTAAAAGTCCAAATAACGTTCTGCCGCTGAAACAACGTTGTTTGGATGTTGAAACAACGTCCCTTGACTGCTGGATTTTTAGCAAGTGTTGAAGAAGAGCTTTTATTTTTATTAAATTCACTTTTTCATTTTTCTACAGACGCTTAAGAAAAGAACTAGTAGAGAAGATGAAGGCTGACGGAGCAACCGATGAAGAGATCAGAGAGGCAGCACAAAAATTAAGGAAAGAGCAGCACGAAAAACGAAAGAACGAACGAAAGATGAAACGAGAAAAGATGGAAAAGAAGAATGCAGAAGAAGAAAATGCTGACGAAAGCTAAATTTTAAAATTATGAAAATAAGTTCATATTCTGTTATTTTTTATATTTAGTATTTTAGAAGGTTTGCCATAAATTTCAGCTGCTCATAAACTGAATTTTGAAAACAAATTCGAATAATTTTTTTCTCTAAACTTTACTGCTGAATTCCCTTCACAATGTAAGTAAAATTAAAGAGCAGCTAACAATTATGTTTTAGATTTTTCTTTTTTTATTGTTGCATTCATGGAATCAATAGAATTTGTTATTTATTTCCCATGAAGAACTGTAATTTAATACAAACATATTTGTAGGTTACAGTTTTGATGTAGTAAACAAATGTTTTGAAATAAATTAGTATTTTCTAGCCATACTTGTGACGGCAAAAAAAGAAAGAAAATTTGATTACGAAAATCTTTTAATAATTCAATTTCTTCTCTTGGAGGTACACGTGACAGGTTTTACGAAGTGATGGGTATATCCGAGTCAAAGTTTGAAATAAATTTTTACAAATGTTGACAATTTTTTACCAATTTCACGACCCTTGGAAAAAATATATATTACCTTAAGTGTATTTATTTTAACGGATTTGGCCAAAATAAGCACACGCCAAAATTAAATAAAATGACCTTCCACCAAATTAAATACCCGCCAAATTTAAAAAAATCTATCAACCGCCAAATTAAATACCCGCCAAATTTAAAACAAAATTCTGAATTTGGTGAACCCCCAAAATAAGTACCCGCCAAAAAAAGTACACTTAAGATACACTAAGACGCTAATTCGCTTTCAATATGTAAAAACTACATCGCTGCAGCTGCAGGATAGATGTAACAAAACGGACACCGGTCTCCTATTTTTGAAGGCCACATGCGAACTTCATGTAGTTTTGTATTTAACGTGTTAATAGTACAAACCGCTAATTCACAGATCCCCGCAGAATATTATATTATATTATACTTAAGGAGTGGCTGTAAATTTGTTTGGCAAATTCAAATTATATGCTAATCGGGTCGGTTAGTTCCAACGATCAAATATAAATAAAGCCGTTCTTGGAAAAGGTTTTTTGGTCAAAAAAGTGCCTGTCAACCCAGGTCAACCAACACCAAAATAAATAAAACAGTGATGCTTCAGCTCAACAACTTTACAATCGACTTCTGCTAGTTGAAGAACAGATACAGACTCGTAAATCTTTTTCAATTTAGTTCTCATTCTTTTTTAGTACCATAGCGGAGGGAGATTACGGGCGTTTGGAATGTGATAGATAATAGTTCACTCAGATGAGTTTGTGAAAATAAAAATCGGCAATGTTCAAATTTCAACTTAAGTATCGTAATACCATCTGAATTAGAGGCAAAATTAAAATGTTTTCATTCGAATAGAAAGAATTTTCATAACAATTCGTTGAGACTTCAAAACAGAGAAAAAAATGGCTGAGGAAACAATGCTTTGAATTGAATATCTACATGTGTCCTGTATCCTTCCTGTTTTGATTTATTTTATTTGATAATATTTTGGGATCTTTTCGGCACAGATATAGAATGAGAAATTTTCTTAAAAAGCCACTTTGTACTAATTTGCTAATTTGAAATTTTATCAGTCCCTCTGTTTCATACGATTAATCAGGAATAGTATGACCTCTTTCGGGCAATTTTGGGAAAAATAGTCATACTATTACTATTACTAATAACTCGCTCGATATGTAATACCTCTTTGAAAAAAGTTGAAATACCCCGCTGATATTATTTTTGAGAAAAACAAATCGATTTTGCTAATACTAAAGAAAAACTAATCGATTTAAAAAATGTTCGAACATTTGGACTCTTTAATTACTTAGCTCGTTAAAACTTTTGAATCTTTGAATTAAAAACAGAGAAGAAAAAGCTAAATGCCAAAAAGTCGAACAACAAATATTTTTGTTGTGTGGGCGTGTGAACCTCGAATGAAAGTTTAGTGGTTTTGATAAAAAAAATCAATAAAAAAATCTTAACTCGATTCGAAAGTAGATAGGTCTCATTACTTGATTTTTCTTCATTATCTTGCAGAAATGCATAAATTATGCCCTATTTCAAGCAATTCGATTGGTTCAACTGTCATTTTGGTCGTAAATTCAAATTGCTCAAAGTTACCATACTATTTTTTACTCATGTGAGCTTTGTAAAATGAGTCAAAAGTAGTATGGGTCCAGACTAAAATTAACCCGGAATGAAATGATTTTTCGTGAAATTTGGAATTAATACCCTTCGTACCCTTCGTATAAGTTTGAAACACTTTTAAATAAAATTTGGGGTATTAATCTAAAATTTCCCTCAAATTCATATTATTACTAGAAAAATGCACTGTAAGGGTCGGTTTTTCGGCAAAATTTGCACTGCACTGTAAGGGTCCGAATTAGAAGGTCCAATTTTTGGCCGCATATACCGTCAACTTTAAGTCGAGTGACCCTCCGGAGTTAACAGAGAAATGTTTGCACCCAGCTTGACCTGACGAGCCCTTTTAAAATACATATATGTTTCGGTATGTTATTAAAAAATTTATACTATAGATTTTAATCACAAACCATTGTTAGAGATATTGTTATTTTCTAACAGTTCATGTTCATTTGTTTCCCTGTTCAATTGGTGTCTCTTTGGCCAAAATCGTCTTTTAAATGCTCCTCCTTTACTTGAAAACAATGATGCTCCTGAAAATCGTCGAGTTGTTTTCGTAGACTCTGCATCTTCAGAATCAGAGATTTCATCTTTAACATGTTTCTCTTTGTTCAATGAAGTGAACCATTTCAAGAAAGGTATGTATTTCTGAAACTTCACTCTGAACGCTTTGCTCAAATGATACAAGATGACTGAATTGCATGCACTATATGCAATCCCAATCATGGAGGACACATCCATAACTTGATTTATGATTTTAGGGTATTGCTTCAACGATGGTATAAAGTTGTAAATAATGATAAGTATGTTAAATGGTAAATAGCATACAGCAAATGTTAGGAAGATGGCGAAGAACATGGTCATCACTCGTTTCTGCCTTTTCAATCTGACCACTTGTGATTTTCCTGTAACAGAGCGCTGCAGGAAACGCATGCTATTGCCAAGGACCTTGTTCACACGTACGAAACAAAAGAATATAATCATTGATGGTAAAAGGTATAGTAGTACGGTTCTTAGTGTGTAATACGTGCGTTCAAGTGATTTTGACGTGAACAGCACAAAGCAGCTCGATGGAGGATAATAATGCACAAAGAAGGTAACTGGTAGTCCAACTACCGTATAATTACCAATCCAAATTGCAATTAACAGTAAGATGATGTTCTTAAGGCTCCATGTTGTAGCTAAAGTGACCGTAATTGCTCGATAGCGATCAAAAGAAATTGCAACTAAGGTCAAAATGGAAACAGACGGAACAATATCGGCTATGGGTAATAAATATATACATGAGAATTCACCGAAAGGCCATATGGGTAGAAGTAGGAATGGAGCCAGTTGTCGCCAGACCTTGACTGGCAGGTATACGATAAGTGTGAATAGATCAGTGACTGCTAAATTAAATATAAAGAAATTTTGCGTAGAATGCATCGACTTGGTGGTGAGGATTGTTAAGACAATCATGATGTTGCCAGTGACACCGATGACGAAGATGACAACTTCGATGATGATGATAGTGATGATGAAAAAATCTGGCGTCCTCTTGATCATATTTTGTTTGGGTTGCTGGCTTTCGTCCAAAAGATATCGTTTGCACAGTGTAATGTTTGGTGATATGGTAATTGTACTGATGTTTTGATTATTAGTGTTGTTTTTGCAGCCACTGGTTTCGGTGACGTCTACTAAATATTTATGTTTTTTTTCCCTTGAAGCATTGGTCAGATTATTGTTTTTGTCTTTGTTCTTCATCTCTTCTATTCCTTTAGGTACGCCAGTGTCATTGCTATTAGAATCTTTAATGATCTCTTTGGTTGCTTGCGATGCATTCGTGATATGGAATATTAAACTAACGATAAAGAACATTGTCACAATCGATCGGGTCCTATAAATAAAATAAATCATTTAATTATTCTGAAATAGAAGTGTATGCAGTGCAAACTTATTGCAAACACGATTTAGGTGATTTGTAATATTAGTCCAAATCAATAAAATGAATCAAAAAAGATTCCCAACAGGCCATCATAACGTTGTTTGGAAAACATGGAGGTAAGAATTTAAATGGAGAATCAATTTCTCCGTAATAGCCTAAATGGTCATTAAATTCTTTATAAATTTTATTCAAATCGGTTTTCTTAGATTACCAATCATTAATAGCAAAATCAGTTAAAAATAATTATAGGAACAAAAGTGTGAGATGTTTCGTGGATAAACCATACATCATTTTCACAACCTTTTTACATAAAATTCAAACTTCAAACGGCCGTTAAAGCTTGTAGCGTAAAAGATAGACAAAGATTTTGGTACCAATAGAAAGCTATTTTTATACTCTTTCTAAAAGCATTCGGTTTATATGCATTAAAATGAAGTGGTCAAATGGCGTCCTTCGGGCTCTAAGGGTTAAAATGTTTTAAAGGCCAGAGAATTTAGTTTTTTTAAACAAAGATACTTTTCCAAGCTAAATCTTTGCGAATTTCCCGAATTCAGGGCCGTTTTAAGCAGCAGTTTCTCTCCCAAATATCTTTATGCCTAAAGAAGCAGCTGTTTTCAATTTTTGATATATGATAGGGGGATGATAGGACAGGTAAAAGGTTATAATTCATCTATATTCAAAAATATTCAAAATTTATGAGGGATTCCATAAGCAACGACGCTTAGAAACAAGAGATTTTGTGCTTATTTTTGCAAGTTTTTTTCTCATTTTTGATTAATAATGGTGTTACCCGGTGTTATCTTCCAATGCACTATTTAAAAATGTATAGAATTTTCTTATTCAATGAGTTGAAATTCTCATCAACTTTAGTATTCCCAAGAGTGCATGCTTAAGTAAGTGCTTTTTCCCAAAGCAACAAAGCATCAATTTGCTATCAAGGATTAGATACGATGGGATAGTATGAGTTGAGTCTCCATTTGATTTCTTTGGCCGTTATGGTGGCCGAGAACTGCACAAATATTATTTCTCAATACTCAGGTTCTAAAAATACGCGTACTTTTTTTATATTTTTTGCGTAATTTTTAACACCCCTGTCTCAGTGACCCGGTGGGAATTATTTTGCCAGTGGGGATAAATAAAGGGACATAAAACCCAACGGGGTTATCAATAATGGTTATTTTTCCACTGGGGATGCGAAGATCTATTGTTCTTTGTTCGAAATATTGGTGGGGATGAGACATTTATGTTGATCAAAATTTAATGAGGATATCAAAATTTTTACGTTTTTCAATGGGGATGGGCCTTTTTCCAGTGGGGACAAATTTCAATGCTATTTTTTCACCGGGGACGATTATTTGGGCCTGTATTTCCAGTGGGTAGGGGGTCCCACCGGGTCTGTGAAACAGGGGTGTTTTTAAGTATGCATTTTATTTGGTACATACCTTTTAAAACCATAACTCCACCTCCAGATAACGTCTTTACATCAACCCAACAGCAAGATCCCAAAAACAACAAAAACAAAATTGAAAAGTATTATTATCATGTTAATTTCATTTAAATTATACTTTTTTTAATTACAATACTAAAAGTACAAGTAAAAGTACCTTCAGTCCAAAAATGGACCTTTAAAACATTATTTTTGTGAAGAAATGTGAAAGTTTCAACCAGCACCCCGAAATCCAAAAGAAAGTTACCAAAAGTACTTTTCAACCCTTGTTTAAATAAATGTGGAAGTTTTTTGTGAATAAAGATTACTTGTTTCACCAAGTACAATCATATAGCTTTCCAAAAAGCTATAACTTGAAATTTTGTCAATTCTGTATCTGAGATAATTATACTTTTTGTTGACCATACTTTTTATCGAATTCCCTATTTTTTTAAGCTCTATGGAATGTCTTCCTTGGGATTTATTTGCGGGCGTGTGGCCAGAGAATATATTCCTTATAAAAACCTTAATAAATTTAAGCTATTAGGACAGAAAACCCCCTATTTTTGGTTTTTATACGTAGTATGGTAGCCCACGAACACACAGATACAAAAACAAACATTGCCACTAAATGTAAACAAAACGAAAAAGAGAAATCACAGCAGCATCAATTTTGGTCAAAACGAAAGCGAAAGTCGATTTTTTAGTACTGATATTTTGAACTCAAAAGTTTTTCAGACAATAAATTTTTTCCATGAAATCTATCCACCTTCCAAAACGCATGCATTGGTATTTTTGTCGACTCTACAAATTGCACAATTTGAGCTACTCCACCTATAGACGATGTTATCGTCCGTATAAGAAATCCAATCGCGGGAAAAATATGTAACTGAGTAATACTGCCAGATAAGGC
>JAUJPO010071410.1:0-11712 GCA_032270745.1 Tiaropsis multicirrata
AATAGATAAATTGTGAAATTTAAGCAAGATTGTTTCATAGAGGTCAATAGACCTGCGAAATATACTTCTATAAATAATTTTTTTTTCTTTCATGGTCTTATTAGTCAATTTAGAAAAACGGCAAAATGTCTTATTATAAAAAAGTGAAAAATAAAACACACTTCTCGCTTAAAAACAACAAAAAATCTTCATTAAAAGCATCTATATATACTTTGAAAAGATCTCTGATGGAGTGTTTACATCAAACTGAAATGTTGAAGACAGACATTTCAAAGAAAAAAAGAAAGGAAGTTTTTTCTTCCATTCAATCACGAGCGCACAACACAGGAGGAAGAAGTTCTTTTACTTCAAAATCATGCAAACATATTCTTTTCTCTAATTACACATTATTGATCAGGCTGGTACAAAAGGTTTGCTGTTGAATTTTGGTGATATTGTTATCAAAAGATTGTTTTTGATGTAGGAATGACAGGGTCACTTAAGGTATGTCATAACCCTGAAATTCATGTTTTTCCAAAAAAAATCTTTTTTGGTTACTTGAAAGTTCTTTTCCTAAGCTTTCGAACTGTGAAAGAACTATTACAAAACCTTTTTTAAATCGTAAGTTATAAGAGTTTTAACATTTTTTAGGAAGATAATTAGTGTTTACTTTTAAATTGTCTGTTTGAACTAATCAAACAACTAATTATCTCTCTCGAAACTTAAACTTATATTTTGATATACCATGGTATCTTTAAAAGACATAAATTCACCCATAGACATAGCTGTGTGGTGCCGACTTCATTCTTTTTTTATTCCCAGAAGATTGCTCTTAAAAAGGGTCTTAAGATTTTTCTTCTAATCGCCTCATTATCTTTTAATATGTAAATTAGTAGAAAAAAAGAGAAAATTACAGTAATTTTTCGGCTTTTTTGACGTTTTATTGGATAAATAAGGAACTGACCAATTAGAAAAAAAAATCCTACGACCATTTTTTAGACAAATCTTCTCTTATTCATATAAAGAAAGAATCATCTTGATAGCTCAAAGTTATGGGTGAATTTATGTCTTTTAAAGATACCATGGTTTATCAAAATATAAGTTTAAGTTTCGAGAGAGATAATTAGTCTTTATGTAATTACTCTTATACGGTATACCAATTAAGATTTTATCTAGTACCATCATTTAGGAAGTTTTATGGGCTTTTAGGCATTTAGGAAATATATTACTTAGAAATTTCTTGTTCGGAAGTTATTAACAAAAAAAGAGAAGGTGTCAAAAAGGGTTATGACATACCCTAATCCAACATTTGCAGGTTTTTTATCATAAGTTTTTATCTCTACTGACAGAAAATGTGTCTTTTGGTGTATAAAGTTTATTTTAATGATGGCATTGGAGTATCTGACGAAAAAGAACAGTTCTTTTCATATATTTGTATTTGTATATAGGTTTGCATCCTGTTTGCATCTTTTTTGAGTGCCCTATCAAAGGTGCAGTGAAATCCTTATTTTCTTATTTGTAGGATAGATGTTAGTTTTGTAAATTAAGCATGCACAGAATTACATGAAAATATTTGATATCTAGGGCTTTATAGTTCGAACCCCAGAGAAGAGGGATCGCAAATTTTCCAGTGGAAGGGGGGGGGGGGATAGCAAGAAGGGGGATCAATCAGGAAGGTGGGGATCGACATATTTTTGGTCAGAAAAACAACTTTCTTTCTCAAACTTGAGAAAACACAACTTGCAATATTCTTACTGGAAAAATTAGTTTTATTTCTATGCATCTTTAAGCGAAATGCTAACCTAAAGAAATCTTAATTTTATATATCCATTGTACGTTAACCTTTTTACCTATTGTTTGTTTAAAATTAAGAAGATGGGGGATGGATCAATTCTAAGAAGAGGAGGGATAGCAAAAAGGGGGGTCATTTAAGAAGGGGTATAAGACCCCTTTCCAAGCTATGGCTTGAATTGAAGCGGTCTTTTCATATTATTTTTAAATATTTTGAAGGTGTAAAAATTGGCTAGTTTTTTTGTGGCCCAGTGTGGCCAGGTTTTTTTCTTAGTTGCTTTCTTCGTGTTAATTTTAAACTAGAATCCCAGACATTTCTCATTGGATGAAAAAATTAACATATTTCTAAAAATGTTATCATCATTATCGTTTTTGATATTATTATTATTATAAGAAAAGTAAAAACGAAATAAAAAAGGGAAAAATCTAGAGCACTTGAAAATAGATTCAATTTATTAAATTCCTCTTTATTTTTTGTTTTGTACTTTTTTTTTCCTATTTTACACCCACAGAAAATCTAATGAAAACATTTAGATAACAAATTCTAAAAAAATGACTATTTCATTCTACTTGTTTGTAAAGACTTTTAACCCCCCTTCTATTGAAAACAGTAAACATTCTCTTTGTTCGAAAATAAATATATATAAAATGTTTGTCCAAAACTTTTTTTACATTTCCAGTAAAGAATTATATCAGGAATGGCATCGAATTCTTTTTAAGTACAAATTTTTGAAACAAAAATGAAAATAACAAGTCAACCGATATTTAAATTTCAAGTAATTTTATTCTTGCTAGTTTTTACAGCCGGGTAGACACTTGAATGAAAGTGGAGGTAGCTGGTAAATTCATTTTCTAAAGGAAAAATATTTGAATACATCTTAACATAATTTTAATTTTCGATTTTATCGAAAGCCTTATCTTATTTCATTGGGTTTGTAAAAAAAATTTAAATGATAAGCTGTAATTTTTCTAACATAAATTTTTAGTAAGGAAAATCTTAAACGTAAGTTAAAGAATCTTGTGTGCTTGGGAATAATGATGGCAGTAAAATATCGATTTAGAAGAATGCAATATTGTTGTTATTATGTTAGATTATTTTATTTCATTGTTTATGAGACCAGAAAACTTTATACAAAGCCCATTTCTTTATTGAAAGCAATTTAATGGCCATTGCCTTCGCACATCTTCTGAGGTGATATCTTCCTTGTTGTTGTGAAAGATTTGTCTCTTTTATTCAAGCAATTTTTAGTTTTTTTTAGAGACTTTTGTACTAAAGAACGACGTGGTCTCAATAACAATAATTCATTTAGTATGAGGTATCTTAGAACTTGTTTATTATCTATCAACTGATGATATTTTAAACTCTATTTACAATAGATTTTCTATCAAAACATCTCCACCAGTTTTCTTCCGCAGTCCTCAAATCAAAAGCACTATATCGATTGAAAGAAATATTAATGGGGTAAAATTTAGACCAAGGAAGGAGTCTAGCTGGATTTTAAAATTCTCATTGCCATCAAAATTCCGAATTATTTCCAAGCTTATCATCATAAACTTTCCCTGCTTTTTTTGTTTGGGGTTCTTATAAGAAAAATATTATGTTAATTGCTAATACTGGTTTTTTAATAGCTCTCTAAAACAAGCAATGGTATCTTATTATATAGTAATCAGAAGTGAATCTCACTTGTTTTGCTTGAGTGTATTGTTGATGTTATCAAAATTCGTTGTCTGGTCTGGTCTTTTACTTTGGTAAAACAAAATTCAAATGATTGGTAAAAACTGTATTTTGGCACTTAGACAGAGTAACAATATGGAGTCTTAGCCTTTTGGTACAAATCCAATTGATTATCCTGTTGGGTACTTTGGTACTAAAACAAAATAAATTCGGTCTCTCTATGGTTTTTGAATGTACAGATGATTTGTAAAAGTTGTATATTTTAAGCCCTTACAGAGTAACATGTAAATAGAGCCTTAGGCTTCTAGTAAAAATCCAATTGATTAGTTCATTTTCATACTAGCAATAAGACTTATTCATTTAGGTGGGATTTGGACTATTCCACAGATTTTCTATTGATTCATCCAGTATTTTGAAAAAATGTTTCGCCTGCGGTCCCATTTCTTAACAAAATTCGCACACTTTTCTTATCAAATGTTATTATTGTCATGCTTCAAAATTACTAAATTTTCCTCTAATAGAATACTCTTTTGTGGGTAGGGGAATTGGAATGTGCTGGGACTTAAAATTTCAGCTGGGACCTCTTGCACACTATGGATCTAAATAGGTGTACCATGGTATGGATTGATTCTTTTCGATGGCAAAAATACTTTAATTGAAGAAATCTTTACTGGGATTAACCACTTTTTTTGTGAATTTTAAATTTGCAGTTGTTTTGAGCTGTTATTCCGAATTTAATATTTGCCAGAACTAGCTTTGGTGCGAATTCACCATTGTAAATATTTATATCTAAATGATTCCCAGCGCAGAGTCGGATACAGAAGGTACTCAAATTTCTTGACGGAGAGTGTTGACTTCCATAAAAGGAATATGAGCATAAAGCAACACTCTCCGTCACAAACGGAGAGGAGATTGTGACTTCCAAATAAGGAATATGAGTAAAAGCAACACGCTCCTTCGTCAAAAAAAATTGAGAACCTTCTATATCCGCCACTGCCAGCCGTAAGTATTTTGCTCGTAAACGGTTTGTTTTGATTTGTCATTAATTTTTCAGTTAAATCACCACAAGTAGAAATGAAATGAAGAATTCCTGCACACCTTCTGTATGGCTTGCACACCCGTACCTTCCAACACGTCTTATGCCTCCTACCAACAACATGCTATACAGTCGTTACATAACAAAGAAACACATTTCACCAAGCATAACATGTAAGTTCGTTCGTTTGTAAGTTCGTTCGTTTGTTCATTCATTGTCTTGTTTATTTCTCTGTCAGTCCTTCTTTCTTTGGTAGGATCCCTTGTTCCCTACATTCATTTATCCATTTTTCATTCATTTATCCATTTTTCATTCATTCATTCATTTAGCAACCTTTCTTTCCATCTCCCATTCTTTAATCCATTCATTCGGTAATCCTTTCTTTCAGTCAGCCATTTTATAATTCATTCATTCATTTATATTTTTTAGAGAGAAAGCTTTGAGCAACGTTGGACACAAAGACATCGAAGTTGCTGAGAAATGGTGAGTGACATTTAAAGGTTCTATTCTCCAATTATTCTTTCTTGCTTGCATCGTGGGGGGAATAATTACTTAAGAAGGATTAAACTTCGCGAGATTAAATTTTGCGATTTCGCGATTTTTTGCCCTTTTCGCGATATTAAAACTCGCGAAATCACGGGTTCGTCGATTCGCGAAATTAAATCCACGCGAAATTTTTGAAAATACCATTTTAGCAAAAACAGTTGTCAAAACCATGTAATTTTGGTAAAATACGTTTATTTTTTGGTCATTCGGCAAATTAAATCCTCGCGAAATTTCTAAAACTGCTCAGTCGCGAAATTAAATCCAAATTATTTCGCGACTTTTTTGGCTCACGAAATTTAATCTCGCGAATTTAATTCTATTAAAGTAGTTTTGAGGCCAGATGGTATTTTTGTTATCTATATAACAAGAGTGATTGCCATTTTAATTTGTAACCTTGATTTAAAGGTTTTCAATACAACTGACGAAAGAAAATACTGGTTTTGTAACCATGCATCTTAGTTTTTTGGACTTTCTCCCGTTTAGCTTAGCTTGCATTTTTGATCAGTTGGTATACAAGAAAGACTATGAAATTAGAGGAACAGTGTACTACAGCGTGTGACCGCCCTTCTAACCGCCCTTCTAACTGTGACCGCCCTTCTAACTGTTCTACCTTACACCTACTTCACGACGTGAACAGAATCTATTTTGAGATGTGAATGTAAAAAAAAACTCTGTGAGGTTAGAGGCTCGTGAAAACTCTGTGAGGTTAGAGGCTCATGAAAACTCTGTGAGGTTAGAGGCTCATAAAAACTCTGTGAGGTTAAAGGCTCATGAAAACTCTGTGAGGTTAGAGGCTCGTGAGAACTCTGCGAGGTTAGAGGCTCGTGAAAACTCTGTGAGGTTAGAGGCTAATGAAAACTCTGTGAGGTTAGAGGCTCATGAAAACTCTGTGACGTTAAAGGCTCATGAAAACTCTGTGAGGTTATAGGCTCATGACATTACAGACATGAAATGATTTTGATTTAAAGTATATACTGTACTACATACTGTATTAGGTACTTTTAACCTGGAAATATTTTAGAAAACAACCTCTTTTTATCAAAATATTTGTACAAAATACAAAATAATTTTTTGACCCTTCGAAGCCTTATGTTCTTATATACTTTGTTCTTATAAAAAAACGTGTACTTGAACCCTCTTCTTTTAGATTAAAAATTGGTAATATATAATCAATTCTTAAAGCAAAAAAGAAATTGATACTATACCAAGGTTTAAGAATTCGTCCATTTTCATGTTCAGTTTTTCATAAATTCTCATTTCAGCTTCAGCTCTGATGTCCTGCAATACAATAGTAGGTTGAAGAAAAAAACGTTCAAGAGAGATCAATTTTCGTCGATCCCACAAATGAAACAAATTTAAATGTGTACCAAAGCAAACACAGTCGTGTAAAATGCAGGAGAAGAAAGGGAAAGAAAAGTTGGCCTTTACAGTGAGGCGGGGACAATTCATTGGGGTCAAATGTAAAGATTAGAGAATAATAATATAGAAAATACCTTGAAAGTGGAAGAACCATATAAGCGAGTAAGACTAACATTAACATCGGTTGTCCTAAAGATACAATGATTCTTCTTTCGGTTACATAAAGAACATAATTTGGCACGCATTTTACCCTCAAAGACATGCCCCATTTTCCTTATGAAACCTCACCACGGTACTGGGACGAGGGTCTCGATTTTGGCTAGGCTGCGTTGGATCCCCTTTTTAAAACGTTTGTTCCACAGAATTCTTTTTGAGGGTGATAGTAAGGGACTGACAGCCTACATTTTAACCTAATCAAAAATCTTTGAAATCTCGTGATCCAAGCCACGATAAATTTCCAACATGTCTATTACTGGATCGACAAACTTAAACGTATTTAATTAACAAAACCCAGAAGTTTAAATTTAATTTAAATTTTGAACAACACTCCCGGGTTCGAGTTTGCGAACTGAAGGACTAATTTTAATAATCGTTTCTGCATCTTCGTAGGGGAGCTAGAAACTTGAATTTTGATTCAGTTAAAACATTTTGAACTTTTGGTAAGGATCGTGTATTCACAACCTTCGGCTGAACTTATATTTGGAAAGATTATCGATGATGGTAAACTCGGGTGTTTTTTCGTTGAGGGTGAGCATTATTTCGAGCCAAAACATTGAATAATGGAGGTCCCAATAATAGAAAGATGTTCATGGGAAAAACCTTTTTGTAGGCCTTTGCAGTAGGCCATGTGCAAACTGGCGTTAAAACAAAAGGTGTAAAAGGCACTCAGTTTTTAAAGTTATTGACTGAGTAGGCGAGATTTATCAAGTCAGTAATAATAGTAAAGACACAATTTGGTATCAAAACGGGGTCACGAGACGACAAACAAATGAGATTCATTTGCTAAAGTTGAATCGAGTAATAGGGATTAGTTGGGATATCAGACACTAAAAGAAATGATTGCATAGCTCAAATCTTTTACGGGTTATCACTAAGCTTTTAAGAAGCTTGGAATTGATTGGGTTAGCTCGTAGATTATGTATTGTTAGAAATCGATAAAACCCTTTTGTTCTCAGTAATAGTTTTTCCATTTGAGTGTCAATGAGATTAAGTAGATTGATAATTTTCATATGTTTGATTTCTTCTTCTGCACAGGAGGTGATTCATCACACACTTTGTAATTTGATGGAGATTAAAAAGCCAACCAACTGGTGCTGATTAATAAACTGTTATTTATATCTACACGAATTAAGAAAACTTTTTATTTTCAACCAGGGGGTATTGTCTTTAGAAGAAAAGGTTCACAGTTTCACAAGAAATTTCGATATCATTTTCGGACACTATTTATCTTTTCGTGAGCTATATACGTGAACTTTATACCTTATGAGAAAGTACTTGGAGTTTGTGCTCGACCTTTGATTTTTATCTCTTTCATAACATAAAATGGATTTTTTTTCAACGTTGAAAAGGGGATAATTGTCCAGAGGAATTAGATTTTGACCCAAAATTTGCGTATTTATGGAATTTCTTTGTTGAATCATGTTCATTGGGTCCATTCCATAGAAACGAAAAACCGTCGAGTGCCACTTCGCACACCTTGAGCATTTTTCGTAATCGAGGCAAATAGGCGTAAATTGAATTGAATACTTAAAAGATATCATCTCGACACACTGTGTAGAGAAATAAATCGAAAGAGGTGACTACGAAAGTTAAATAAAACACTAAAACTATTCTTTGTGTCGCGGATGAATTTAGCCATTTCTTTTATCCCTAAAGAAGCTTTTCTATATCTTTATTTACCCCTTCTATTACTGTCTTTATTTAAATCTCCCAAAACTAGACTTTTTTTCCAGATGCCACTACTAGCAGAGATAAGTTTTACACATGGCAGTGTTCAAAAGTTCTTTTAAAGATTTTCAACGTATGACAAAGAAAATCAAGTGCACAGTGATTATGCCTTACAGCTTTTTAACGCATTAAAATGGCGTCATTTGGCGTTTTAAACCTCATCAAATAAGAGCTTAAAGACTAAACGTCATGTTCTTTAAAAATATTGACAACAACAAGACACACAAATGACAGAACGTGTTACACTAAAAACAAATCGTTATGACGTCACCAATTGGAACCAACATGGTGGCTTAACATGTAAACAAAACAACAGGAAAGCAAGAACATGAAATAAGACCTCAGTCAGGTCAATGACATTCTAAAACGTCGACATAGGAGATAAGTGTGTAAGAATAAATACAAGGGGATAATGTTACAAACGTTTTGATATCAAAACAAACACTATGCGAACTTATGTTCCGTCTTTAAAAATATGAGAAGCAATTTTTTCCCTACAAAATACAATACCCACTGACGGCCTGTTTATATGGAGGCAGGCTAGCCCGGCTCGGTTAGATGGGGTGACTTTTATCCTGTGTTCATGTGGTAAATTTTTCATCTCACTTAACCGGGATGAACATTTGTTTACATCACGGGAAATTTTCATCCCGCTTAGGTGAGATATCGCCTGAGTTATCATATGAGTAGATTCTATTTTTAATACATTTCTAAAGGTCAACCGGGCCAGCCCGCCCGCCTCCATATGAACAGCCCCTATAATTATTTGTTTTTCACAATAAAGAATTGGAAAACAGACCATTTTCAAAACCACTGAGGGGGGGGGGGTACTAGGTTTGCGAGGTGACGGGTATGTCCGAACCAAAAATCGAAAATCGACCCTTTGAGAGAAAAATTTAAGTCATTTTCGGGACCCTTTGAGATAAAATTGCTTGAAAACCATACCCTTACGGAGATTGAAAATAAATATTCTCAGGTTTTATGAGAAATGTGACCCTTTGTCATTGAGATCGGAGTACAATTTTGGGACCCTTTCAGAGAATGGATTGTGTTTTTGTACCCCTTTCAGAGAGTACCCCTTACCGCGCGCACATACCCGTACCCTGTTTTGCCTAAGTACCCCCCCTCCCCCGGGAGTGAGTGTGGTTAAGACGCCATTTATACTTTGTTCTTGGTGATTTTCTGCCCAGTCCAAAACTTTACGTCCGAAGTTGTAAATAAGAAAGTGCATTTTCGATTGAATTAACGAAAGACAAATAAAGCAACGTATTTTAAATCAATATCATAATGTGGCTTCTATTTTTATGTTTTTTTACTGACCTGACTATGGTATGATGAGGGAAGAACCACAGGTTGATTTTTATTAATGCGCATACAAAAACCGTTAAATACGTAATCATGAGGTAATAAAATATTTTCGAATGTCATTAATGATAAGAAAGTTGATCGTTGATGGTTTGTAAATGTTAATGTAAAAACATGTTTTAAGAAAGTTAAGAAAACCTTGGAGCTAATTTTAAATGTTATTGGAAATCTCTTAACTTGGATAATGGTGATATTGTCATGACCGGCAATTATCATGCATTTCAACAAAAACAATCGCTGTTTATTTTTTATTGAATTGTACGGTCAGTCCGCTTATTAAGCACGGTCAACTGTTAGTAACATTCAAACTTGATTCTACTTTTCCCCCTGATATCTACAGCGTTCATGATGGTTCAGTGGTTTCAAAGTGAAAAGAAACAAGTAAAAGAAATTTGATCATACCCTGTTATATCTGATATGAAGACTTCCAATTGTGGACACGCATTCTCTAAATGAAGTGAATTGGCTGACAATTGTGCTAACTACAAAAATAAAAAAATAAAGAACTATCAAGCTTAGACTCCTTTCAAACGTACATTCACCGTCAAGTGTCTTGGTTAGCAATGACATAAAATAAACAGTTTGCATATCATTAACATGATTTTGAAAGATTATTATTTAGGGTATTCAGATTGATAAAATTTGAATGAACAAACATGTGAAAATAAATCGACAGATAATTATTGGAAAATCTCATCCTTACTTGAGCTAATTTTAACAAAGGATCGGCAGCAAGTCTTTTCACAGACTCTAGAAAGAAAAATAATATTTAAATGTTATATATCTTTTAATCAACATTTCGGCCTAACGGTCTTCTTTAAGAATTCTAAAAGTTATAACACCATTATAGTGTTAGGAAAAAGATCGAAATTATGAGATATATTTTAAAATTTACGATACAAAATCTTTCACTTCACACAAATCACCTATCACCAATATTATTCAGTATCACCCCGGTCAAACCAAGGTTAACTAATAAGTATTATTACCGCTCAATGTTTTGGTCAATAATAGGTTGGTTGATTTTCGAAGAGAGCTGTCTGTTTCCGTCCGGCTAAAGATAAACAATGATAGAATAAGTGAAACTTATGACCTCCATTCTGAACTAGAGTATTTTTCTCTTGCTATTGAGTCTCTCACATGAAAAGTCTGTAATAAAGATATACGTTGAAGGGGGAAAGTCTTTCGATTTGACCCCCAATCACAGGCTTAAAAATGAAGCAAATTATATACCGAGTGTCTCAAAATACCTCGGACCTTTGACCGCGTCTTCGGACCGAACAAATTGCGCAACAAATTAAAATCTTTCCTCTATCATTTGTTTGAAACTTAAGTTTGTTGCTAACAATTGTGTTCGACCCAAAACGTAAAACGTCCGAATTTATTTTGGGATCAGCCGATAGAAAGCTTTTGCGTTTACCTGATATTCAAATTTTGGTTGAATTTCATGGACGCTTGGATGAAATGTTTTACCTAAAAGTCAGAAAATGAAGTTTCATTATCTGATTAATCGATGAAGTAATAAAAATAGCACAAATAAAAGCTTTTCAAAAACAAGAAAATATCAGTGATTTCCATCCAAAAGAGAAAGTATTTGGAAATTCGTCCTAAAAGAATATTGTATCAACAAACAACAAAGAATAAAGATTTACCTCAGCATAGATCTTGGGAACGAAAATGGAAAAGGGATAACATTTTGGAAATTCATCCTAAAAGAATAATGCAACATCATTTACGTCATGTCCAGATCAAGGAAAAAGTGCTGGCCAAGTACCGGCCACAAGAAAATTTAACAATATTGAATTGACGAGCCACATAAACTGCTTGATATTTTTAACGAGTTTATGCCAATTGATCTCTAGCAATAATATGTATTACAGGACTATAACACCCCTGTCTCAGTGACCCGATGGCTTTTCAAATCCCACTGGAGATGACAGTGGGGATATAAAGATTTTTGAAAATTTCAAGCTGACTGGTTCATATCTCCGTTGAAATCCGAAGAGCCAACATG
>JAUJPO010071421.1:0-11710 GCA_032270745.1 Tiaropsis multicirrata
ATGTGGCAAATAAAATTGAATGCTATTTTTTATGAAGTTGATCTGACTGCATGGAATCTTTCTTTTCAATAAAATTTTGAGGTTTTTCTCAGGAGCATGGGAGATATCAAGGCCACACCTCTGGGCTGAATGAGCTCTGCGCGCGGAGCATTCATAGCGACAGCTACTTGCTAGTATAATTTGGGTGTGTAATATTTTCTCATGGAGTTCCGAAAATACTTTGGAATACATGGCCCTCACTTATATTATTACACTTCTCTATTATAGTGGGTGTTCTTCTAGGCGTAGCTATCGGCTAGCATTTTTTTAAACTTTTTTTGTTAATTCTTCTCTAGGCCTCTAACCTTTTTTTGGCTAACATTTCAGCCTCAGCTGGTTTATTTTGTTAAGTTGTTTTTTAAAACGCAAAATTATAGTTAATCAAAATATACCAATCCAGAAGCAACCTTATAAAAACTTCAGCTCATCTGAAAGGTATAAGAATTTTGGAAAAGCTTAATAATATTTTTTGGCAAACACATGACAATTAGATTTACTCGATCAATTTTATTTAGAAACGGTATGTTTATTGTTCAATATCTTATTTTCATTTTCATAGTTTCTTAAAAAAAAATATGATCAAGTTTTTTCTACAATTTTTCATTCGAAAACTTTTCAAAAGGAGTCGTATCCCCAGTTGGCGAACACAAAGAATGTGCTCGCCAATCGGGGGTGATCGTCAACTGGGGAGCTTTTGAGGTTTATTTCGTGTTTAATAAAGGTTTAGTATGAGCACCAGAACACGCGTTTTCTTTGTTATAGGTTCTAGGATAATTACCCTAGGGATTATTACATTTTTTATACGTTAGTTGTATTTGACACGTTTTATGTGCTCATTTCTGCTCGTCAGGATGAGTTATCAATAAACATAGACAAGAGAAACACAAGGCTTGAGATCAAGATACTACAGCGATTTTGATACTTTCGTTTTTACTTTACAATGAGATAATTATATATATAGATATTTATATGTACGAAGTATTAGAGTTAAATTTATGGTTTGGGTTATTAACTGGCTATAATTTATGGTTGTGGATTTTGATTTCCTGATTGACGAAGAACGAAGACTGATAGCAAGAAGAAGACCACAGAAAGGGGATTGCTGGGACTGAGGGGATTTTTCGCAGCTGAGTTTGGCACACAAAAGAAGGAATTGGGAAGGGATTATCGTCTGGAAAAGTCCGGCCTGGTTTCAACCGTCAAAAAAGAGTCGGGGGCCCAGTTTCTATTTGATACATTCTGGTCTGGCTTTACCGTCGGATTCATTCTGATCTGGTTTCCACCGTTTGTCTGACTTGTTTCCACGCCCTGTTTCTCTAGTGCCGCCCGCAGATCGACATTTGCTAACGCCAAACTCCCGTTCAAACGCCCAATTCCGCATTAGCGACCGTTTCCGCATTTCCGTCCACATCCCGCATACCAACACTAGGGGCGTACTCGCGTGTACAACCGCCCAAACAGCGTACCGCCCAAGCATTCTAGCAATCGCCCACCCATGCAAACACTCGAATAAACGATTCTTAAACAACCGACCGACCAGATTTCCCGCACCGTAAACTCGGAATAAATTTCATACCATTTGCCGCCACGTCGTGCACTATGGCCGCAAGCATGGGACGCCAAATATAACAAGCAAAGCGCAAACGCAACGGGAAGAAATACTCAATTGGGAAAATGATTATTAAAATCGAAACCCATGTAGTGTTGCGATTTCTTAAAGACGTGCTAGAAAAAGAAAAAGTCCAAGTAATTCAGAGGCATGAGGAATTCATGCCTCTACTATCAGATAAGAACCATGAATTCAACGACAAATGGATAGACGACCTATCCTATGAGTCAATGACTGTCTAGCAAATATCGCAAAATACAGGGAGGATGACCCTCCATCGTCGCTTGGATCTGCCGAAACTCAAAAAGCTCGTATCGAAAGTTGAAAACAAAGTATCTAATTTACTGATAATCCTAAAAGATCAGAAAAATCCGAAAATGATAATATACTCGAAGCATTCTCTCGATTGTACATCGAACCTACCATTGGTAATACAGCCACTGCTGCACTTACAACAGTTGGCCCGCAATTAAGCCTGAGAAATGAAAACCCAATCTCGGACATCTGACTCCACATAACCAGAATGAATCCGGACATCATCCACACAATGAATCCGGACACGCTTCAATGGAGCATGGCAAGAATAATTTTCTCAACTTAAATCTTACGCATTTACCAACGACTAAAACCAACGTCGATTATAAGTCTCCAGGACATAAAGAAAGATCGACATTTGAATTTGATGAAAAAGAAACAAACCTGTTTCCAACAGAAACCACGACAATCGATACAGTCTAGGCTTAGGTTCCAAGGGGGTCAAATTCAAATCAAATCCTCAGGAGAGGAATGACCACCCACAAAGTACTTATATTGTAGACAGGTACCCTTCAACAAATTTACTCAATCCAAATGCAATTCCCTCCAATACTACTACAAGGGAATACAATCAAGCTAGTACCAGCCAACCCCGTACTAGACTCACGTCAAGCAAACATCAAAGAAATAATCTTAAGCACTTACATCCACAAGTGCCCACTCCGGATGAAGAAAGATCCATTGATTCGTGAGACGAACTTACTGTCGATACATTAAACATTCAACCAGAGACTCAAAGCTGTGATGTTCAGATGCAGATGGTTGCCTACCCAAACTATACCAGAATTTTATGGTAGTGCAGATAAGTAGGTGACCTTCATCTCCAGCTTTTACGATATGGAACATCGTCAACCCTGCTACCTTGATAGCTTTCAAAAGAGAACATACCTTGTGCATCATCTTTCAGGAGAACCACTCAAGGCTGTCGAAGGTTATGCCAACGACTCACGTGGTTATATAGACTCGTTGCAAAGACTCAAGTATGTGTTCGGGAACCCTTTGGTTGTCGCTCAAGCAACAATCAAAAAGCTAACAAGTGGTCCTCAGCTCAACGATGACGTTCAATAGATCTGACTACTACTATTCTCTCTCAGAATGTGTCAACACATTGAAGAAAATGAACTATGTAGCTGATATTCATAGTACTTCGGTCCTCAGTCAGACACTAAGACGCCTACCCGATCGTTATATGCTGAATTGGGCCGAATACTCATTTAAGCTGAGGCGAAGAGAAGAGCCAAACCTTTACCATGTGGAACGTTGGTTGCAAGACCAGATTATGGCAGCTAAAGACCCATACTTGTCTGCCCCTAAACCAGCTAAGGCTACCAAATACACCCACCACATTGGGCGAAAGGAGGAAACTGATAAGAAACCTATTCGTCCTTTTGTGAGGGAAGCCACAAATGCGACACGTTTAAAAGTAACTCTCCTTCAGAGAAACTCAAACATGTAAAATCAAATATGATGTGTTTCAATTGGCTGCAGAAAAGACATGCAGTTATAAAGTGCCAATCAAAGAGATGCTGTTCAGTGTCACAATGCAACAAGAGACATCACACAGACATGGCTTCTCACGATGCTTTGTACATCAGCCCGGAAAAAGACTCTAAAGTGGATGACTCGAAATCATTTCCTCCTAAGGACAGAAAGCAAGATTTCAAGCAAGCTCCTGTGGTCAAACCATCCCCAAAAGATTCAAAAATTATATCTGTAACCGGAAATAGTCAACATGTTTTCCTCCAGATCGTTTCCATCAGGATATTGAACAAGCACCGTCAATGGGTCAACACCTATGCACTACTAGACAATGTCAGTCAATGTACTCTAATCAAAAGGAGCCTGTGAGGCGCAAACTTGGGCTTAAACGGAGACGATTAGAATCGGTACCTTTATAGATTATGAAGACATCAAGGTCATGACGATCGACTTATCAATATTATCTCAAGACCAAACCTTTAAAGCAGATGTCAAAACGGTTCATTCCATAGATGACACCAAATTCAACATGCCAAGCCAAGGGGTTTTTCAGAACTTATATAGTTTTGCAGATATTGATAGGAGAAGATGTACCAAGAGCTTAGATGTCCTGGAGGACACAGGCTTACCACATGCTTCAAAAACACCATTTGGCTGGGCCTTGATAGGTGCCTTCGAAGGATACAGCAAACCAAGAGTGTTGACAACTGCACACCTCAGAATTCACTATGACCAACTATTAAAGGCGTTCTGAGAAACCGATTCATTTGGCAAAATGATACACGACACGATGTCAATATCTATCCAAGACTACAATACAACGGAGCTATTGGATAGAGAGACAGAGATGAAGGATGGTCATTACGTTGTACAAATGATATGGAAGCCTGAAGTCAACCTTACAAACAACTTTCGAACAGGCTAAAAGGCGCTTGAATGGTTTCTCCAGGCGCTTTCGAAACGACCAAGACTTCTTCAGGATGTACCAAAACAACATTACCATGTATCTGGATAAAGGTTATGCTCGAAAGCTTACAGATACGAAAATTAAAGATCGAACAAACAAGACATGGTATCTACCACACCATGGAGTGATCAAACCCCATGAACCCGGAAAAGTTCGCACAGTTTTTGACGCGGCTGCTGAAGTCCAAGGAAACAGTTTAAACAAAAATCTGTTCACAGGTCCCGATCTCTTAAACAACCTGATTGGGATTCTATTGAGACTCCGGAAACACAAATTGGCTGTCAGTCTGTACCAATGCTGACATTGAGGCAATGTTCCACAGGGTGCATTTAAAGGAAGAGGATACAGAAGCAGTTCGCTTTCTTTGGAGGGATGACCCTACTTCTCAGTCACCACCCGATCACTAAAAAATGTTGGTTCACATCTCTGGAGCAACAGACTCGACTTGCTGTTCCACTATGCACTGAGAAGAGCAGTCCTTGATCAACGTCAGGAGTACACAGACGAGGTGATTGATACAGTCTTCAAGTCATTTTACGTCGATCGTCGATGATTTGTTGAAATCAGTTCGGACAGTCGAAGATGGTGCAAAAACGTTTTTGCCTCTTATTGAGCTCCTGGATTCAAGGTGACAAATTTCAATAACAATTCCGCTGAATTCCTCGAAAGTATACCTGAAGACAGACGTGTCAAAGAGAATGTCACTTTGTTGAAAATCGATGACAAGCCAACAGTTTCACGAGCCTTGGGTGTGAGATGGAATTTGACAAAGCACTGTTTCTACTTCCATTCAGCAAAAAAGGGATATTAAAGACTACGTCAACTCTCTAAGACCCTCTTGGTCTGCTTACTCTTTTCACCTTAAAAGCGAAATTGATCCTCCAGGAACTTTGAAAAGTCAAGTACTCATTAGATGAACCAATCAACAAAGATATGAAAAACAAAAGGATTCAGTGGCTAGAAGAGCTTAGTCATATCAGCAGCATTGAAATACCACGTTATCTCGGTGTCAATGGGTACGAGCTTCAATTGCACACATTTTGTGACGATCAGAGAAGACATTCTCAGCTGCAAGCTATGTGAGAGTCAACAGAGGAGGAGATATCACATGCCATTTACTGATGTCTCTAGAGTGGCACTTCTCAAGAAGATCACATTACCTAGACTTGAACTGAAAGGTACAGTGACGGCAGTACGTTTACACCAGACAATCGTTGAAGAAGGAGAGATGAAGTTTAGTGCAATTTACTTCTGGACGGACTCTATTCTCAACCTGCAGTACATCTCCAACGAAAGTAAACGATTCAGCAAAAGAGTTGTTGAGATTCGTGAAATGCTCTGAACCGGATCAATGGCATCATATTCCTGGCAAAGAAAATCCTTCAGATCTTGGAACGAGAGAGACGACCATTCATCGACTTGTTACAGACCCAATCTGGTTCAAGGGACCAGAAATACTCTACAAACCAGAAGAATCTTGGGATGCCACGGTTGTGCCTGAGATCAATCCAAGCGACTGTGAGATAAAGAAGGAGACAATCAACCTCAATATCAAAATTGGAAAACCACTCATTGACTTCACTCGGTTTTCAAAATGGACTAGATCAACACGAACAACAGCCTGGGTTCTTGTATTCCTTCAACCAAGGAAAGAGACAGCAACCAAGAAGGAAGGAACCAGGAAGAACAACCCAAGAACAATCAAAGCTGAGTCTTTCTTCACCAATCAGAAGAGGAAACTGACACAAGATCCCGGGGGATAAGTGACCTACTGGACGTGCAGCCCTTAAGGGTAGAGTTTTCGAGGTTCTGACAAAGTCTAGGTACGCTCAGGGTCGGCTTTTAGCAAATTTTGAAGTGCACTATAAGGGTCCGATTTAGAAACCCCGATTTCTGTCCGAACGTACGGTAGTTTCGAGATCGAGTGCCCCTCTCCCCCGGGCACAAGATAAAGAACGAAGAGGAGTGCTTGTTACTTCGAAACTCAGTATTCAAGGAAGACTACACGGATGCTTCAACAACGGATCAACAGAACAATGTGTGGTAAGAGTCGGTGGAAGATTGAAGAACATCTACCAATCTACAGGATCAAGATGAACACTCCAGCATTCTTCCAAACAGGAGTTGATTTCTTCGACCCATTGAAGTCAAGATCTTGAGAAGCCGTATCAAGCAATGGAGATGTACCTACACTTGCCTGACGACAAGGGCAATTTACCTCGAAGTCGCTCCGTCGATTTCATCAATGTGCTTGAAAGATTCATCATCAGAAGAGAAAAATGTCATTCGTTCAGACTGTGGCACTAACTTTTAAAGTGCTGCCAACGAGCTCAAACGAGAGCTTGAACTGATGGACCAACTCAAGATTGAGCAATCGATGAGAAAGAAGTCAATCACATGAAAGTTCAACCCACCGAATACACTCCACATGGGAAAGGTTCATTCAAAGCGTGAAGACAAGCTTAAAGGTGATATTTTCAGACCAGTCTGTAAGCGATTTTACTTGCGATTTTATGTTCACTGAAGTGGAGGCTCTCGTTAACAGCCGTCCACTCGCGCATCTCAGCGATGATGTTAACGACCTGGAACCTTTGACTCCAAACCATTTCCTGATTGGTCGTGCATCCAACAACTTTTAGCCATGCGTCATTTACGACAAAGAGATGACGTTCAGAAAGCGATGGAGACAAGTACAAGCGATCACAACTCAATTCTGGGGACGGTGGCAGCGAGAATACCTGCCTACGTTGACATCAACAAGGAACAAGCGGAGGACAGACAAACAAGACGAACTGAAGGTAGGGCAGCTCGTACTCTACTTGGAACACAAAACAACGCGTGGAAGGTGGCAACCTAGCACGAGTCCAGCTAGTACACACGAGTGATGATGGTAGGACGAGAACGGCGACAAAACGTCCGACCAACACGGAAATTGGCGGATATTTTTACGTACACGAAGTAGAAATAAATATAAATATTGTTGAATAACTCACTGACCAAGTCCAACCGTGACGAAGTCACTGTACAATAGTCAAAACAAAATTCACTGGTCTGGTAATGTATTGATATTACCTTTTTCAACTTTTTCTTTGTTTAAAATAAAAGTCAGAGGCTGCTATTACACATTTCATCTTTTATAAGAATGGTGTCGAATTTATCCTAACTAAGTAAGATATTCTTAACATATGCATAAGTTATTATCAGCCTCAGTCTGCAAAACAAAGTATATAAGAACATAAAGCTTCGAGGTCAAAAAATTAAGAACATTTGGAGGCTTTGGAGAATAAAGAGTGTAGAAATAAGAATATTTTTTCATTTTTGATTATGTTCACATGAAAGACTGAATTAAGAACATTTTAAGGCTTGGAACCAAAAAAGCTAAGAACATAACATTATAACGTTTTTTTCGAATTTTAATGTTCTAATAAAAAAACTTTTAGTCGAGCTTTTGATAAATGCCTTTTGAATTTTCATTATGATGCAGTTATAAAGCAAATATACATATTTTTTATACTTTGAGATCATTTGTTATCACAGTCAGAGGCATTATTATGTTTTTTTCTATTTGATCAAAACACAATGGTATATACACGATGGGGTAAAAGCAAGAATGAGTCAGTTATTCATTAAAGGCATTAAAGCTTGTTTGAAAAATTTAATTTTACGCTTGTTCGTCTAAGTTATAAAAGGATCAAAAACAGCTTTTTAGTAAGCAACAAACGTTTTTAAATTGACAACGAACATGACATGATTTATTAAAATTTCAGAATGTACCTTCTACTAAGGATGGAGGTGGTTACGGCCAATTATGGATTTTTGGCAATCTCTGGCCAGACACAAGATGTTTTTTCACCGTTTTTCGACGTCTTTTCAACATTAAAACATTGTAAAGACGTTGAAGCAACATTTTATGTCTGCTGGATATGATTTGATACTGAGTATGTTTCGAATAATTCAATTTGCTGAGTATTAATTTCCTGAGACTACCCCAGAGGAGACCCATTTTTTGTGGTCATCCTGGTTTTTACATGTTAATTATTTTCAGTGACAATATATTCTTGTAATACAATTTCTTAGGATGTAAATAAAGCAATAAAAAACTTACGCGAAGATGCCAAACGGTTCCATCACAACCACCATAACTCTAGTGGTGTTCACGATTTCGTTGGTGTTTTCTCAAACAAAAATTTCGATTCCAAAACAAGTGGACCGTCTAAAGAATGGAGATGTCTTTCAACCAAACCCTGGTATAAAATGCTCTGATATTCAAAATGCCGTTGAAGTCCCTCAAAATACAAGTTTATGTAAATGTGCTGTTGCGCACAGTACATTGTTTTTTGGCGATGATAATGAAGATGTTTGCTCTGCTTCAGATATCTCCGATAGTAAGTGTGCTTAGTTTGAATTACAGACCTAAACAAAACTCTTGGACGTATCTATAAGATGCACGTTATTCGTTCGAGGATGAGAAGCAGCCTAAAATGTGCTCGAAATTTGGAGAGGGCACTCGATTTCAAAACGACGGCATGCGTGGGCATGTTTTCTTTAAAATTCGTGGACCCATTAAAGTGCAGTACAAAATTTGCCATAAAAACCAACCCTTACAGTGCATTTTTTGACTATCCCCTCCCCCCCTCAGTCTGAGCAAAGAATCTCTCAAATTTCTCAAATTTCCTACCCTTACAGTGCACCTGGCTTTTGTCAGAACCTTGAAAACTCTACCCTTACTGGCCGCACATACCGTAGGTTGGACCATATGAGTGCCTCTTGAATTGAATATCGTTACAACTATCGATCTCGAAACTACCGTACGTTTGGACAGAAATCGGGGTTTCAAAATCGGACCATTACACTGCACTGCAAAGTTTGCTGGAAAACCGACCCTTATAGTGCATTTTCGGCCATTTCCCCACAGGTTTAGCAAAGATTTTTAGAATGTTCTCAAATTTCCTACCTTTACAGTGCACCTGGGCGTACCTAGGCTTTGTCAGAACCTTGAAAAACCTACCCTTAAGGGCTGCACGTCCGGTAGGTCACTTACCTTGAGTGATACCGGCCCTCGTCAGCTTCGCTGACTTGTGAGGGCTGAGGGTTTCCTGGATACTTTCACAGAGATGATCTTTGGGATAGATTTGATTGAAGTATTGAAGTCAAGCACAAAAAGAATTTAAAGTGGTATATTTTGAACAAACTAAACTTCTTATTTCAGTGTACATAACCACATATCTGCAAGGAACCAATGGTCAAATTGATGTTGTTGGTTATGACAATACAAATAAAGAATGGAAGCTCACCCGCAGATCAATTGCATTTGAAAACGGGACCATTTTCGATCCAATATCTTGTTCCGAGAGATTCGAAATAGAGACTTGGGAATATGAAAATTATAATTACACCTTCGCACTAAACGACGACGCTATTATTAGTTCCATGTTCAAACCATCATTACGTGATGACGGAAAAATAGAATTAAAAGTAGGTGTGACGTTTCACCAACCTCATTCCCAGGGTTCTCGCGCCTTTTGATATTTTTGATAATTGTACAATAATAACTTGTTTGGACGTCAATACGGGAAAATATTGACCACAGCCGAAGTACAGACCGAGCTTGCGATAACACAATTTCTATCATCGAAAATATTTGTGAGGGTAGCCATTTTCTTGAAGTGGTCTTTACCGTATTATATTGACCACTTGAAAACCAATCAAAAGAGCGCATTTGACACATTTTGACCTAACCAGTTAATAAGGCTCCATAATAAATAGCCAGTTTCCACAGTATTCTTTTATTCACGCCATACAAAAAAAGTAGAATAATACCGCTGCAAACGAGGTTGACGTTTGTTAAAACGCCTTTTCTCCTTCTTCTTCTCCTTTTCCTTACATGTCAACTTTTTTGCCTATCTTGTATATTAAACTTTCTTTGTATTTCTTATACATTTTCGACCTAGTTTAGTGAAATGTATACATGCTACATTTATTAGTATTTTAACTCTCCTTTTTGCATATCTATTCTTTTATGTCTTTTCTGGTTATCAGTCAGTTGCTGAGGAAATATTTATCCGCATCTTTGCAGCTCTTGTTTTAATAAAAAACGAACTTATTAAATAATTTTTAATGGTCATTTAAATTTAAATTTTCATGGTGGTCGTTTCAGATCATGATTAGAATGGCAAGATGAAATTACCGTATTTCCTCAAATAAGCGCCCTCTTTAGGGGGCAGCGCTTAATTAGAGGGCAGTTTTGATTTTTATGACGTCATCACCGTGAAGTCACAAAACAGGTGTTTTGTCTATTATTGAAAGCTAGTCAAAATTTGAAATTTGCAACAGTAAAATTCTTATTCTACATTAAAGTACGCTTTTTTGGTATAGAAATGCCCATGGTAGGGTGTAACGTGCGTTTGCGCCCACTTAGTACAATTCTTGACATGCCGTAACTTACCCGAGAGGTTGTTTCAACGTCTGGACGTTCGAAATAACGAAGTGTGTGCCTGTCGGGAAGGTTCTTTACGATTTTTTAGCTAATGAGTTATATAGATTTATACCAATCTATTTTCTAGTTTGCTGCCACTGGAAATTTAAAAAGAGACAAGTCTATACTTCAAGGAAGGTTGTTTGAGCTTAAATGGTATTGTGACAAAAGTGGAGAAAGTTATTCTATGGGAGTAAAATTTGCTGGAAGAAGAAGATGTAAGTGCCACGTATTGAAGGTTCGTTTCAAAAAGATTGTCAGTAAAAATTGCACTCATGTAGAAACCAGGACAGTATCACTAATTTACTTTATATGCTTTTTTCGTGTTATCCTGGTTTCTACATATGAACTGTTTTTAATGACAATCTTTTCGCAACCAGAGAAGTGAAATAGAATACCTTAAAGGGGAAAACTTCGTCGGGTAAAAGTGACGGTTTTTTTTGGCCAAGTGACGAAAATTTTACCCGACGAAAACTTTGCCCGACGAAGTTTTCCCCTTTGAGGTAGCTCCTCTGATCACCAAAGGTTTTACTATGTCTACTATCGATTCTATCAAAAACCCCTTTTTATCAACTTTGACTAGGTCGTAAAAGTATCTCTAGAAAAAACGGCTCGCCATACGAAAAAGATTGGTTTTTATATACGTTGACAAAATGGCGTACTGTATAAACCGGACCCGGACCGGACCCTGGACCCAATAAAAACACGGACCCCGGAACCTTTACGAAAAACCGGACCCCCTCGTAAACTTTCGAGAAAACACGGACCCCACCTAAACTTTCGAGAAAACCCGGACCCCACCCATATTTTCGAGAAAACACGGACC
>JAUJPO010071432.1:0-11705 GCA_032270745.1 Tiaropsis multicirrata
GAAGGCAGGGTTGACAGGGTTTAAGCATGTTTGACTGTAGACTGCAGTCGTTTATGACGTGATCTTATTGGATACGGCAAACTTTACCAGCGGGTGTACACATAGTTTGTAAATTCTGCTTTTATTTCTCTTACTTTACATCTCTTATAATTCTTGTCTAGACTAGGTTCCGTTCCGTGCGAAATAGGACGAAGATTATATCCGTAGGAATTTTACACTTGGCTTATTCCCGAATGTGGCGACTTTTCTTTTTCATTAGATTTATAGCATATTTTTAGAAATTAATCGCAGCTAGCAGCTACCATTTCATTTTTGCATCTCTGCACAGCTAGAAGCTACCATTTACGAAAGTTTTCTTCCTCCTCCTCATTTCTTTCAGGATTTCGACTTGTTCAAGAATGTCAATTCACCGGAATATATTTACAATTTGTTCGAAGAGAAGAATGAGATGAAATCTAAAAATCTTCGTTGCGTCGAACAGGTGAGTGTTTACAAAGAATCGGTCTTCTTAGCGAGAGCAGCGCGTGCCTTTTCTGATTCTCTGTTCTGATCGGTCTCGGAAAAAACATTACATAACAAACTGACGTAATGTAATGTCCGAGACCAATCAGAACAGAGAAACAGAAAAAACGAGGGCGGAGTGTAGTTGAGACCGGCCTTTAAAGGGATGCTTCGGTCAAAAAATCTCATTAAGTTCTCCTTTCCAAAAGAGACGGAAAGATTTGTTGTGAACTTTCTCGACCTTAAAAAAAATACTTTCTTTTGCATGATCATGCACCTTTCATACGTCACGTTTTCTAGTGAAAATTTAATATTGAATGATAAATCATCTGTCTTGCAGCTGGTCAAAACCTTATAAGAAGTCTAATATAGTAAAGCGTTCACTTAGTAGGTAGTTATATTCTATGCCTTTTCATGAGCGAAGTTTTCTTTCTCGTCAGATCTTAGACTGTAACTTTGCATTAGTTTTTTATACAATGCATACTAATACCCATTACGTAATGTTATACGAAAACATCCCAAAAAGCTGGTCGGGTGTTTGACACTTGTATTTGATTTTTTAACAATAAAACTATGTAGTGGCAAACATATTCCTTTTTGGGATCTTTCTGTAATAAAAGATTACATAAAGGATATCATTAATTATTCTTTTCGATGAGGTATTTTTTTCTAAGGAAACTTTCACCATAAAAAGACGAGCGATCCGCTCGAGGAGTAGAGGAAGATCGGTCTTTAAACTAGAGTTGAGTTTCAAATGAATACTGAAATATCAGTTGAATCGATTGGTGATTTGTTTTACTTTGAGAAACCATATAAACGAGAAACTGGATGGTATTTCATCTGTCAAAAGCCATAAATCTTTTTTAGCGTAACAAGTTTTGGCGGAAACAGAATGAGCGGATGGTGAAAATAATTAAATTTGATGGTTGCTGGAATATTTTAACTTTGAAATGGCAAAAATAGAGCAACAAAAACCTTTTTAGGCTTCATATATTTTAAAAAAAATCTAATTTGGCGGGAATTTAATTTGGTGGATGGAATAAAAAATTAGTTTTAGCGGGAATTTGATTTGGCGGATTTTTTAACCTCATCAAATCCTTTTCTGTTTAGACATCAAACGTGGAAATGTACTGAGTGATCAGTGAGATATGCGGCGAAGACAATATCACAAAGAGAGTCAAGCTATTCAAGTATTTTATCAAAGTTGCAAGTAAGAAGATTTTCATGAGAACTCACGATTATATTTCGCCTTGAAAGCCAACATATAATTCATCTTCCAATTTGAAACCACGTCGTTCTTCAGTACAAAGTCTCTAAAAATCGCTTAAGAAAAAAAGAGACAAATTGTTACAAATTACTACCTACTTTTACTGGAGGACTTTCACGAGGAAAAAAGTTTGCGAAATATTTTGGATAAAAAACTGTCGCGAATGAGACACTTAAATTTTTCGCGAGATAAACAACTAATTTTTTACTGACCCATTATATAATGAGTATATAAAAGTAACTTTTTTGCTAATCAATTATTTCGATAACTTTTTTGACCATACCTTCCAACCTTAAAAAGGTTCCTCATGCCGCTACGTTTTGGCAAATTTAATGCGTTTTTTTTTATCCAACAGAGAAATCTTCCAATTTGAAACCACGTCGTTCTTCACTACAAAAGTCTCTAAAATTCGCTTAAGAAAAAAAGAGACAAATTGTTTTCTCGATGCTTTGTTTGAGACACTTAACTAAGGAAAACTTGAGTGGTTTCGAATCGGCAGGTCCACAACCACTGAGGGGTCTACTGAAGTTGTAATCTGACTTTTCTATCCTAAAGATGACCCAGTTGAGCGATTATTTACTTTCGATTTCTTCACATTCCTGTACCCATGTTAAAAGGACCCAGTTTTGTGGCTATTATACTATTTTTTTCTGTTTGTTTCAGAATTTTGCAAGGATTTCAAAAACTACAACTCTATGTGCGCCATTGTAAGGTAAGTGATGCAATTACTACCTACTTTTACTGGAGGACTTTCACGAGGAAAAAAGTTTCCGAAATATTTTGGATAAAAAACTGTCGCGAATGAGACACTTAAATTTTTCGCGAGATAGGCAACTAATTTTTTACCGACCCATTATATAGTGAGTATATAAAAGTAACTTCTTTGCTAATCAATTATTTCGATAACTTTTTTGACCATACCTTCCAAAATTTCCTCATGCCGCTACGTTTTGGCAAATTTTATGCGTTTTTTTTATCCAACAGAGAAAAGAATTTTCTCATTTTTCCTCATTTTTTTTAATTAGGCTCTACTTATTGTTTTATTCACTGATAAAGAAGAAAGTAGCTTTTCTAAACCTTGTTTTTTACGTTTTGGACATTTTTTTTTCTGGGACCTAATTAAAAAAAAGTGAGGCAACTTTTTTTAGAACAACCTTTGCTTGGCAAGATTATCCATGCAAAAATTATCTTTAAAAATTGAATGTAGCGGCACGTGGAACTATTTGAAGTTGACATATTTCATTTTTTTCCAAGTCTTATATCTTTTTATATCTTTGTGGATGATATTTCAAACCAATGCCATCTTGAAGAGGATTTCATAAGCTTTCAGAAAATATATACTTTTATGGAGAAAAAAGTTAGAGAAAAACAATTATCGTGAAAAATAAAAAAACATTCATCAAGAGTAAAGACAGTCCTTAAAATAGGTCAAGGAGGTGCTTTTAGGTGAAGGATGTAAAATTACTTCAGAGTTACGAAATCAGCTTGTACTTTGAACTAGTATGTTATTTTTTTTATTCACAGTTGATTTATTTTGGTGTGAGAAAAGTATTCATGACGTTTGCTAAAAGTTTTTTAAATCTTTCCTGTCCTGGTCCATCAGCATGTTTTTATAACTAACATGTTGTTATTACTGTACGTGAATTCCATTTCTAATCTATTTCGTTAATCAGCCAGATAGACCAGAATTGTGATCTAAGAGAAAGTGTCAATTGAAACAACATCTAGTTAAGCTCAAAGTAAAGTCAATTAAATAAAGGACGTCTATTAGACCCTTTCGATCAATTCATGGTTCAAAGCAGAGGCAGATACAGAAGACCACACTCAGAGATATTGACGAATCGTGTTGATAAGGAATATGAACAAAAAGCACCAATCACCGTCAAATCTTCTTAGTACCTTCTATATACACAATTGCAAGTAGATAACCACAGACTAATAAGCAATAAATACAACGATAAATGGGACTAACCTTTAACAGGACGGGTCCACAATTTTCATAAGAACCCGTCTTCATAGAAGAATCCAAATATTTCTTAGCAGCATCGGATACGAAGATCTTGAGAGGAGGACAATGACCACACATTGCTTCAGCTCTCTCAACCTCCATACCCATACATGAAAATACTGGGAATTTCAATCCTACAATTCCACAATTGAATTGACCTATAAACGTAAGAACAAAAAAAATCGAAATATATATATATAATTAACTAAACTAAGAACATTTTAAGGCTTGAATTTCAAAAAAGTTAGGCTTCCTTTTGTTACAATGTTCTAATAGAAAAAAAACTGTAATTTGAGGAAAAAATCTAAAAATACCAGTAATGCTCGGAAAGTTTAATTTTAATCATAATTAATTTTAAGATAAATGCATTCTAATTGTAAGATTCAACGTACTTTAAAAGTACAGTTAAATTCTTGTAATTCGAATGCCCAGGGGACTAGAAAATTTGTTTGAACTACATGACTTTTCAAATTATAGGAGTTTGATTAAGTTTGATTAAGTCGGACAGGACAGAGTCTAAATGTAGAAATGATAGAAAGGAAATTAATGTGACAGAGTTGGCAAGTTCCGCCACATTGACTTCCCACCAAACAAAGAGTTTTTTGAAAGTACCCTCAAGACACGAGAAAGTTTCATTGTTGAAGATAGACACTCACCAGAATGTAGCGCCATTTTGAATCTCATGTCTGTGTCTTGAATATGCCGGAACCGAAAAGACACCAATTGTCCCATGATACGAACGGCTAATCGAGCCAAATAATGAGCATGCTTTACTTTGATTGGTTCAGGCATACCACACACAATGACACATTTGTCACGATCAAAGCTCAACTATAATGAAGTAGAGAAAAATGCCAATATCAGATACAGTGAGTGGAATCTCTTCATCTCCAACGCGCAACGAACCAAAAGCATTGTTTGAGATATAGAAAGTTCGATAAAGAGTTTCTCCTCAAAAATACGATACTGTTTGTGAATGAACTTTGACTTCGAGTCATTTTATTAAGGAGTATATTCTCATGTTTCTTGTTTGAAATAGTTGCAAAAACTATGCTAAAAGGAAACGAATAATCTTCAATTGTGAAAAACAATCACCAACCTAAGCATCCTTTTCCTTAGTGACAAAACCATGAAAAATAGTCATAAATACATACCAATCGACAATTCTGTTCTTCTTCAAGACAAGAGTTGACAAGCTTATGCACGTCATGCAAAATATCAATCACCTATGATAACAAAATAGAGCATACAATTATACGTGGAGGTCGTTCTTCCTATAAAAGAGCCAATGTTCCAATCGGGCTGTTCCAGTTATGCGGTTTCACAAAAATAGATTCTCCAACTTGGGATGAATGTTGAACGGGAGCGTTGTTCGTCCAATACAGTACCCAGTTAGACATGGAACGTTTTCTAAATGTGCCTGTTGGGTAGTCTTTGGGTAGTTGTTTTGTCCCGGTCCGAAGCGAAGAGGAAAAAGAAGTTAAGCTAGACATGTCGACGCACGAGTTCCTTCAACGTCCAAATAACGTTCTGACGTTCGAGCAACGTTGTTTCGACGTTAAAACAACGTTCCGTGTCTGCTGGGAGAGAGTTCGATGGAAGAATAAAATGGCGGCAAACCTGTTGAGCTTGAAGATTATCATTAAAGGAGCTGAAATCATCAATTCGTACAATAAGAACAGAAGCCACTTGTACTGTCACTGCTTCTACGTCTTGACCCTTTCGTATTTTGTCAGCTATCGATCTGAAATAAATTAATAAAAGCGATTACAGTCGACTCTCTGTAATTCGAATCTTTCTATAATTCGAACAAACTCTAAGGTCTTTTCAGTTTAATTTTCTAAAGAAAATCTCTCTGTATTCGAATTCTTGATATTGAAGTGTAAACTGGCGTTTAATAATTTCGAATTTTCCATGGAATTAATGTTTTGCAATGGTATTGATTAGATTACTCTCTCTAATTCGAATTTTCAACCCTTTTAGCCTCAAATTAGAATTGAGGGACTTTCTACTATTCGAATCTCTCTGTAATTCGAACAAAATCTTATCCCCTTGGGATTCACTCGAATTAGAGAAAGGGAGTCAACTGTATTAACAGTAGTTAAGGGATAACAGAGTTAGAAAAAGTCTCCAAGGTTACAGCTAACTAGAAAAAAATAGAAGAAATCACTAGTAGGTCGTTAAAATTTCAAAGCCTCTGCAGATTCCAAGTTTGGCATAAAAAGGAATGGAAACGTATATCATGAAAAACATATGCTCTTATTTTCAATTTCTAATTTTTAACTCAATATCGATAGAAAAAACACATTATTTTTTTATCTCATACTTGGGAAGTGCTCTGTAGAAGAGTTTATCCGACTTTTCTTTCTCTATCATCAGCTCTTTAGTTCGTTCCCGACAATCTAGCTCTAAATTGTGTGCATATTTCTCCATCATTTCAATCATATTGTCCAACAAGTTGGTACTTTCTCTATAAAACAATAAAATGTTGAATTTAGTCTCTCCTAATACCAAATTTCGAACATTTCTTTATAATTCATTTTGGAGTTCTTTCGAGAACCAGGCTGTCACATGATACGATTTCTACGGAAAATTCAAACGTTCATTTCCGTAGAGGAAATATACTAGCGAACGATTAATGAGAGTTAATACACTGGTCAGAATGGGTACAATTTGGCTGGCATGAGATCTCACTTAAATTATCTGAACAAAACTTTCCACATAGAAGAACAGTCACTGTGTCTTTTAGGCGATAGTTTTCAAAGAAAATCACTATTTATTTTCTTCTTTGCTTTTTCACTTCTTTAATCGCCCGCCCATCCACCCACCCAGCAGACACGTGACGTTTTTTCAACGTTCCGAGCATACTGAACAAACCAATAAGCTCTCTTTCTGGTGAAAGTTAACCCGAAATTCACTTCTTATAAAAGGGGAAAAGGTCTTCAAAATATTTACTGGTTTTTGGTGATGTTTTTGAAGGTAGTTCTGATTTCTTGTAAAGTGGGGCGGTTAGCTGGAAATTCATCCCAACACAATCTCATCAAATCTAAAGTACGCCCATCAAGACCAGCTTGCAATCGTACGTGTGGGCGGAAGGGTGGGATGCATCGTTTTGAAATGAAATGGACAAAATCTGTAACAAAGGAAAACATTATTGAAAAAGGAACCCAACTTACTTTGAAAACTCTTTCTCAAGATTTTATAAAGCATTTCTTTTTTAACTCAAAAACTCGAGTAGTCGGAAGCAAAATCCTGAAAAGCGGTCAAAGTATCAAAAAAGTAAATTTCGCCGGTAATTGTATTAGACAGAGATCTTTTTCCAAAATTTTTTGAAATTCGTTTAAATTTTAACGGAGAGATAATTTATTTCCTAAGAATTAACCGAAAAGTTTTCAAATTCAAAATGGGCGTGGCACTATATACTTTGGTATGTAAACTAAAGAGTACAGAAGAGAAAATTTAAACCTCTAGCACTATATTGCTTATAAGAAGCGAATGGAGTCTCCCTGTTTAAGATTTCTGCCATGATGATACCAAGACTGTAGATATCTCCCTCTTTGCTAGTTCTTGGTGTTGGTATCTTGATGTTCTCTGGTGCTGTCCACAATAAAGCTAAAGAATGAGAAACATCTCACATTAGTTTTTCACTCGTCCTAAAAGAAAACCTGACTACAAAACTCATAGACATTGATATTTACTGTCGATTTATTCAGATGGTGAAATTTCTATTTATTTTTCCTGTATCTTAAGAGCATTTTTTAGTGTACTGGGACCACATATCTGCCAAAACAGCAACTTGTATACCGGGTGCGCCAGAAAGAAGTATACAAAGTTGACAAGTAAGTGGGCTTTCGGATTGAGACATCTTGCCAATTCTTTTTTTATCGTTTAGAAGAAAGCTTAACTTAAATTTTGGTATATCATACATTGAACTTGGAAAAGTAGATCAAAAGTTATACAAAAAGAACGAAAATTTTCTTTTTGTTAAAATGATCAAAATCACGAAAAACAGTGCAAAGCTTACCACTTTCTCCGAAAAAACCTCTAAAATTTGTCTCTTTCTCTACCTACTAAAAATGTTTTTCTCACTCACTCAAAAAGAAAACTTTTCAATCGTACGTTTTGATAAAAGATTTTGCGGTAAAAGGACAAAACAAAGTCGGTTAAAATGTCAATTGGTTGAAGAAAAGCCGGGGAAAATTTTGGTCACACCCTCCTTAATAGAAAGGATAAGGTATGATACCTTCATATTTTCCATTCTCGTCTTCTTCTTCCATCTCTACTCGATTCACTTCCAACGAAATGTCTTTGAAACTGAATAACCCATAGTCTGTCAACTTGCAATTCCATCGGTTGTCAACGCAAATGTTAAAGGATGACAAATGACCATGCAGACCAATTTCACTCTCATGAAGCACTAATAATCCCTGTTTAGAATAATAAAATTCACATTTGTCATAAGGTCCTCTTTTTCTTTAACAAAATGGTGGAAAGAACTTTTTTGCACAGAGGAGAGAAAGGGATTGTACAACCCGAAAAGTTTTTCTTTGTATATAATGGTAGACAAAACATATCCGTAGAATTTTAGAAATATACTCCTACCTTAATCAACATTCTATCGAAGAGAAAAACTGTTATCTCAGTCAATCAGCCATTGCAATATTAAAAGGAAGCTAATATACTTTGCTCGTGAAGGTATCGATAAGGATTTTACATAAATAAGATTAAATTTTACATTCGATTGATAGATTATGCCCTCTAATATTTTGGAATGGGTTCTCTATCCATTATGGAAAAGGAATCTCAGACATTGCTGACACACAGGTCTACGCGCCAGTGGAGGATTTTCCCAAGGCTAGTAACCCTTCCTTATTTGATTTATTATGAGCCCCCTCAACGCTGGTGGGCCTCTTTTATGAAGATAATCTTAAATTTCTCGTGATAACAATCTTTAGAAATGTAACAACATCAAATTAAGGTAGCAATTAGGTAGTAATTAGCCGTCAGTAAATAAAAATCCTCATTTTTTCCGCTCGAACAAGAAGAGAACACAAAAATGCTTTCTTGAGTCAATTATATCCAAGAAAATCTTTTAGATCTGTTAATGGAACTGTCGAACGTGCTAACCGCACTGGCTCAACTTCAGTATCTTTCAAATCATTCGTAGGCCCAATTGTAAATTTCATTGCTTAGGGAAAATTTTAGCATTCCTTAAAAGGTTTTAGCCTCGTTTAGGCTAAAAACTCGTCCCCAGGCCCCAAAAATTTTAATTTTCAAAAAATAAAAAAATTGTCTGCAGATATTTGCCCAAGGAACATATGTGCTAAATAACAGCCAAATCCGGAATAGATTACAACAACGTATTCGTACCTGTCACAAAGTACAATTCAATTCGCTCTGTACTTGCAATTACAAACGAACTTGACTTAGAACTGCATCAAATGGATGTCAAGACAGCGTTCTTAAATGGAGATCTTGAGGAAGATTTCTTCATGAAACAACCTTAAGGATTTGTCAACAGGGACAATCCCAAAATGGCATGCAAGCTGCAAAAGAGCATTTATATACGGTCTAAAACAATCTGCCGATGCTGGAGCGAATTCCTTAAGGAATCAGGATTCACCAGAAACGACGCTGACCCATGCATCTACCACAAAAAAATCATGGAAAGAGACAAATCCTTTTTACCCTTATCGTGGCTGTTTACGTCGATGACCTACTTATCGCCTGCAACAACATCGGGATTTTACGAGATCAGAAGCAGAAACTCGGGGAACGTTTTGAAATGGAGGACAAAGGTGAGGTACACTTGGCATGCAAGTCAAGAGAGATCGTAAAAATCGCAAATTGACTATATATTGATCAAAATGCATTCCTTTCATCTGTGCTTAATCGTTTTGGAATGAATGAATGCAAACCATAATTAAATAAAAAAGAGAATGGTTGATGTTTTAACTAAACTTTTCAAGCTATCACATAGATACCCATAGCATCAGTCCAGACCATCTAAAAACTGTGATAGGTAACAACGACCCAACGACATTGCTTCAATTGCTTTTCTATTTTCTACCCACCATAGCTAGCTAGTGTTGAACTTGCAAAAAAAAAATTTAAAAGAACTAGTCAAATCAATGAAATGTGATTGAATAAATTGAGTCTAGCAGACACGAGCACTAATCAACCGTGCAGAGGTACACCATTACACAAAATCTTCCAAAAATCTCTCTAAAAAAGTGCCAAAAAAAATAGTCTTGTTTCAGGAAACCAGCCAGGTGAGAATTTTCTACAAAGGCTGCATTTCTGTTTTTATAGATTTTTTATTAAAGACTTGAAAACATTGACAAGTGCGAATGAGAGATTTTTCTCCTGTTCATGATTAGAATCCTAATTGTGTATCAAGATCAAGAAAAAGAATGGCTTGGCTAGACGAAGGAGGAAAATATCGTCGCTGTAGAATAAAAAAGCCGTAACATCCCTCGCTTGTCTCTTGACCCTTGAATGTGTACCCCCTACCCCCGGGCATTCTGCTCCAGTAGAATTAGATAAGAATTTAGAAAGTTTTCCAGATCAGTCTGAAAAAATCTTATCACAAAATCTTTTTAGAAACTTACAGGTCTAGGTGGCATCTGTTTTTTATTGTGCTGTGGTTTGTTTAGTTTGGTAGTTTGGACTTTTGCTTTGGCTGGAAAATGGAAACACGCCTGCTGTCATAACACAGGAAACCGGTCTGCAAAATAGGAAATCCTTAACTTTCCATTTGTTTAAAGAATAACCATATTTTGGAGCTAGAAGATGGGATAAGACATTTTGTTTCACTTTCAAGTCTCTATACTAATATATTTAACGATAATATGAGAGCTACAATACTTAATTTCAATAAAAATTTAATAAAGAAAAATATATTCCTAATATATCTAGTCTGTATTTTACATTTCTGTTGCTCCACAATCAGATAAATAACATGACGCCATTTTTTCAACCCACGCAACCACATACATCAACATATGTACGATCTTCTTTTGAAAACAACAGAAACAATAAAACAATAAACTGTATCGACAGAAAAAAAATTCACTCCTAAGATTATTTAGTGAATAAGATTATTTAGTGAATAAGATTTTAGAAAATAAACTAACACAATTAAAAAGCGGTAAAGACTGTTAAATCCGCAAGGCATATGCCAAATACAGTCCTACCCACTTAAACAGAAGTGGCCGTTAGCGGAACTTGTTTGGTCCATAGCCATCAAAACTGTGAAGTCTAAAAGATTGTGATGATGGAGTAGTCCAATTAAAAGACCAAAAAACCAAGACGCTACAAACCCAGGCTGCACCCATCCCAGTGCAGCCTTCAGTTAAGTGGAAACTTCATACTCCCTCCTTCATTCTTCAACTTTGACCGTACCCCACTACTCTTCAAGGGCCCTGTGTTCATTCCAACACAGGCATATTGCTTAATACTGATGACCAGCTACACTTTAACTTGGAGTTAATAGTGTGGCTGAGCAGGTATAGACATTCCATCTCTTTTGTATATCTGCTACGTTAAAGGCCTTGACTCTCTGCTCCTTCTCAACTTTGCATTCGTTGAAGTGAAACAATGGAAACACAACCTGATGAAGTGACACATGCAGATACTGAAGTATGGGGAAGAATCATCGCTGAACTTTCCCTGACATCGCCAACTGAGCAAATAAGAAGATGTGTAAAAGCATACGACCCTGAGAGGCCAACTCAACAAAATTGCAAAACGCTCAAATCATTCAACAAAGTCACAATCATCAACACACTAGAGTTCTTGTCAAAGCATGAGATTGAAAATGGAAATAAAGATGAACTCATTGAAAAATTGTGTCTTAAAATCAAAAACTACTTCCCAGATGTCTGTCAGATTTGCAGCTCATACTACACATTCAAATTTCAAGATCAA
>JAUJPO010071443.1:0-11705 GCA_032270745.1 Tiaropsis multicirrata
AAATATATAAGGAATTCATTTGAAGTTTCTCCTTCATGGAGTGAGGACATAGGCAAATAAAATTGAATCTTATTTTTCTAAAAATGAATATTTTTAGGATGTCCTAGCTAATATACATTTTGTCTTTGAAACATGTTTTAATATTATTGTTAATTTATAAGGGGCCGGCAGGGTTATATTTGGCCATTCCGGAATTTGTCCGTTAATGGGGCCCGGATGACACAGAATTTCTGAAGAAAAAAATTTCTTCCAAAATTCAAAATTTCTGAGGTCAAAGGAAGGAAATGTGTTGATTTCTGAGGCATTTAATTCAAAAACAAAGAATAGACATAGAATTTTCGATACTTCTTGGAAGTTTTTGGAAAAAATCCATGGAATTTCTGAAGGGTTCTGGGATATTGAATTTACATTGCACTCACATTGCACTCACAGGACATGATACAAGGACTCATGAGGGACTCGCATTTCCACGCGACTAACAAGTCAATTGACCGATTAAACCTTGAGTTTTAGTTGGGAGAGGCACGTACAAGTGGGATCCTCGCAAAACTCTATTATTATTGCAATTACTCTGAAAGACTTCCACACACACTATGATAAGTTTAATTGGTCAGAATTATTAATTATTACATTATTGTTATTGTAACTGAAAAAAATAAGATTCACAATAAGATAAAGGTGTAATTTATAATCAAAGGGAATTAAAAAGTTTACCTTACCAACCTCTTGAATTATACACTTGAATTTTGCAAAAATATAATAATCTGGAGGCCATAATGTAGTCCAGGCAGCAAAATTTCAATACATTATTCACTCAGTCAGTTAGTGTCATTTTTTGGATTTTTTAGGTTGAATATCATGAGTTTCTATGGCTTCAACTGCAAGCTTATCACTCAGCAAGAACCCTGGAGGAACAGGATAATTATCTTGAAGAAGCAAGAAGGGGGGTTGACAAAGTTCTTGATGACATAATCAATTATCGGTTTGATGCCAAGAAAGGAAGTTGTCCTGATATTTGCACTTTAGATGATCCTGGTGATCACCAAGAAAAGGAGAGCACCTTCGCTTTAGCCAATGAAGATAGTGACGAAGGGGATTTTCTGACGTTCAAAACATCTTTTGATGCTGATCATTTAACATCATCTCCAAGAAATGAGACAGCCAACATTCCAAAGGAAGAATGTAATGAAATGCAATCTCTTCAAAAAAGACTAGAAAACACACAAATTAAGAAGGAAGAAAAACCACCTGAATCTCTACCTGCAAATGAAACCCCAAATGATAATGAAATTGCAAAAATAGATTTCAATTTTCTTGGTCAAAGAAAAGAAAAGGTAGCTGCTATGCATGAAATTTCTGCTCTCCTTCAAAAAGTTGAATGTGTTGAGTCACTGTATCCAAACACCAAAGCATTAACAGAAGCCCATCCAAAATATAAAGATATAAAATTTGTGCGGAATATGGAAGCACTGTTGTTTTGGTTGAATGTCAGTAAAGATTTGTTTCATCAGTTGAATATGCTTGCAGATTGGATCGAGATTGAACCTGGTGATGTTATGAATTTCAAAGACTGGTTTGATTGTGGATTAGGTTTGTTGCTTTTGTTGTCTGACAAAGAAATGGAAATTTAAAATGTTTAAGTTCAGGGGAATTCTTTACAAGCGAAGGAAGTGTCATTATTTATCTTTTTCCATTAGAGTTAGGGGAAGTGGAAAGGTTAAAATTTTGTGAATATAGGGAACAGATTCCTTTCATAGTAGGTAATGGAACAAAACATTTTGCAAATAGTTGAAACTTCATGTGCTAATCAGGTGCTTCAAAGAAATTCAGAAGAAGGGGTAGTAATCTTTTAACTTTTAGGAGGGACTCTAAGGGGGGGTGGTGGCTCAAAATATCATAAGTGAGGGCGATTACCCCACATAGTGAACTATGCTATTTTATGCTATGTTTTATTTCTTTCATTAATAATTTAGATTTGCAATGTTTGAAGACAAGAAAATCATACAAGACAGCACATAAGATTGCCACTGCTGACATGCTTGAAAGTTCGGTCAATCTTCCTTCTCTTCTCAATAATGTGGCATTGCGAAGAAGTAAAAGAGAGAAACGCAAACGCATATCACAGCAACGTTTCTCAGTCATTGAAAAAACATCCACCTCACGATACAGAGAATTTGTTGAGAGAAGCATAAGAGAAAATGGGCTTCTTTTTGTTATGAAAAGAGTCAGAGAAATTCTCTACATACCACTTAAGAAAGCCAAATACTGTATTGATGATCCCACCATTTCACGGAAATTTTCAAAGGCAGGTGAAATACAATTTGGCAACCAATTGAACACAATGTTGGACATTTTTCTTAAACTGAATGACAAAAAGATGGCAAATTTTATCCACGACATGGAGAAGGAAGCTAAACACTTCCACAGATACGCACAGTATGGTAAATGCTTCCAAGACATGAATCTGCCATCTTTCGTTGATATTTTTAGTTTCATGGTTATGATTCCCTTTGATGTTGTTCACGAAAGTATTCGCTTTCGTATTGACTACAAACCAAAAGTTCAACCATCTCATCTGAGTATAAGACAGGTATGAAGTATCTACTAGTTTTAATTTTTTAAAGATTACTCACGTTGCAAGCACACTAAAAGCATTTTGATATTGAGTGACTATTTCATCTATTTCCTTGTAGTTATAGACATTTCATGTCTTATTGTTGATATAGACATTTATTGTCTTTTTTTTACATTCCCTATATCGCAATCCAAATGCAACCTATTTTGCATTCCAATTGCGACCTTTCTAATACTGATTTGGTACTTTTATGAATTTACTATTTTTTAGCTGATCCTTGAGTGTAAAGAAGTTGTTGCTGGTGGTATCATTGCATTGCACCATTTTAAAGAAATGACAACAATGATACCCGATGCAGGAAAAGTTAAATTGTTGGACCGCAAAAATGAATTTGATAATGACTTGAAATCTGTTTTAAATGTAAGAAGATGTAAAAAAGTTCTCTTCTGTATTCAGATAATGTCTTATATCAGTGGGTTCTGTATCATTTATCATGTATCGTGTGCCCTGTGGTCAGTTTATTTGAATTTCAAGTTTTAGAAGAACCCTGATATTATTCAAAATTTATATATTAACTCAAAAGCGACACTGAACACTCAAATTAATTTTCAAAATCAGATACCTTCTTAGGGTAATTAATTCTGGCAGAAAGAAATGTTGGCAGATTTGGCGGTTTTGCCAAATTAAGTTCCTGCCAAAATTAACTTTTTCAACAACCTGCAAATTAAAATTCCCACCAAATCTGCCAAATTTCTTTCCCGCCAAAATGAGTTACCCTAATATATTGTGATTACTTTAAGTAAAGTCCAATACTTTGTATTTTTTAGGTTTACTTTGATTACCTTCAAACGTCTTTCCATCTGATGCAAAAATCAAAACAAGCAAGTTTCAGTCTCAAAAATATAGCAGAAGAAGAATGGGATTTTGCAAAGGAAATTTGTCCTTACATAAGTGGTGCAGAAGCAAGAGCCGGCTTCAAATTTTGGTAAATAATTTCTATTTCATTATTATTATTTAAATTGCACCAACCATGGAGATGTGTTTTATTTCAAATCTTGTGATCCTAACTATTATACTATTATAGGTAAAATTTATACTTATAATTCAGTGATAATGTGTATTCAGCACACAGTGTAATGGCCTAAAAAGCAGTTAGTACACATATAGTAATGTCTGAATTTTCTCTCAATTTATAGTTGTCTCAGCTCTGATCTTTTGAAGTCAACTGAACAATACCTTGAATCATCCATCGAGGAATGCTCTGGCAAGTATAGCCCGGCTGAAGAAGACAACCTTCAAAGACATCAAATGCTTGGTGCTTCCAGAGAATATAAAGACGTATTCAAAGAACTGCGTGGCAGAGCTTCCAAAGCTTTAGCATTTGCAAGGATGTTGCATAAAGATCTTGGAATATCGAATAAGTACAAAATGCTTTGCACTACAGACTCTTTGTTTAAAATGTTGAAGGATTCAAAACATTTCAAGGTTTGATTTTTTTGTATTTTTGTTCCCAGCACGCTAAATCTTTCTACAGCCAAGAATGGTTGCTAGGAGTACAGTATAACAAACTAATATTCTGTGACATAGAGGGGCATTCTTCATCATTGTACAGAAAGATAATACAGAAGGTACTCAAAATCTTTGACAGACGGAGAGTATTGACTTTCATATAAGGAATATGAGCAAACGCAACACTCTCCACCAAAACTTTTGAGAACCACAATTTTTGTAAGAGTGAAATCATTACCTACAGGTTGATTACCATGGCATGAACATTGGCTTCTGGATCTTTGTGACTGAAGAAGGGGTCAAAGATCAAAGGTATGGAACGTGGTTTTTATGTTTTTATGTAAACTTTCCTGCAATCTTCTCATGTTTTACATTTGGTCTTTGAAGTTTAAAGCAATTTATTTTTAAAAATTTATCTTTTGGTACACAACGTGAAGACTTATTTTCCTACAGTTTAACGTTTAACTCTGTAAATGTAATGCAATCCAAAAATGTTCTGGTCCCCTGAGAATTCAAATTACATGAGTTTAACTGTAATTCCAATATTTTTAATATTCAGTTTTTCTACGAAACTGTTGAATTTGACTTTTGGTATTCCCGACTACGATAATTTTCTTGGTCGTGGATATGTTTTGTTGGTTCCAAAGAAACCCAAAGAAAAATGTTTATGGATCGGTAGAAGAATGAGTATCGAATACACAAGTGAAGTTGCTCTTGCACTATCCTATATTGACAAGGTGAGTATTGAAATTTCATTTCATTGTGTCTAGCGCTTTGCATTTTTTAAGTTAGATTTATTTATTTAGACCTATTCCTACTGTTTTTGGAAGGACCACTCACTCTTCAAAAGGTTTCTCCTTATCTTTGATATAAAGTGAGTCTTACCAGAGGGGGATACGGAAGGTACTCAAAATGTTTGACGGAGAGTGTTGACTTCTAAATAAGGAATATAAGCATAAAAACACTCTCCGTCACCTTCTGTATCCGTCATTGTTTATTGGATTCTAAATTTTTGATTTCAGGTGGAATATGTTACGGTGATCAGCAACAACTTGTACAATCTCAACACACAATGTAAGAGGTTTGAACAACGCTTAAATACAGGTGCAGTTTCTTTAGTGGCTGAAAGAACTTCAAGCCATATGGAAATTGAAAAAGCACTCGATGGCCTTAAGGTTTGTTATTATTTTGAGCTTAAAAATGGGCTTTTCCGGAAAAAATCCACAACATGTCGACTTTTCTTAACACCAGCCACCCTGGATATCCGTGCTGAAAATTGCGAACCCCCTTGGATATCCTTGGTCTTCAGATTCTTACCCCCTGGATATCCTAGGATATTGAAAATTTCGAACCCCTTGTTGGAAAACCCAATGTATTTCAATATGATGAATCCGTGAAGTGTTTACTGTGTCTGTTCAATCTTCTGCGTTGGGGATTATCAAAGCTTACTTTACTTTTCAATTATATTAATATCATAGTGTGCAAGGAGGTTGCAGGTCCCACCTAAAATTTTCACTCCCCAGCACACTCCAATTCCCCACCTGAAATATCTGAGATAAGGTCCCACCTCAAAACAGAATTTTATCAGAGGGACCCATAAATTGGTAATTTTGAAAACTAGTACCGCCCCCTAGACTCCAGGGTATTTTATATAAATAATTATAACTTGCTTATGACACACTATATTTCAAATCAAGCCGGAATTAACCAATTATTTTTTCCAGGAATCTACTAATAAGCTTGCTCAATCCATTGTGACATCAACACAAATTGTGTATGATAATTTATGTATCAATCAATCCATCGAGTTGGACGAAGCTGATTTGAATTCGGCGCACAAAAGTTGTATTGAAACAATGCACTCTTGCTTTGCTGTGGGATTTGAGGTATGGACATTCTATTCTTTCATATTGTATTATAGGTATTCGAGGGGAAAATAGGAAGAAAATTCTTAATAGGGAGGTGAAGCAAGGGGCTATTTAGGACGATAGACGTGTGTATGGTGGCCTGTACATAAATCGTCTAAACAAAACTTTTAAACGAAAATCTATGCACAGGCCGCCATATACGCGTTTAACGTCCTAATTGACCTCTTGTGTAACCGCACTAATGTCGACAACGGTGTGTTTTAGCCATCATTTGTGAATATATTTTCCAATACAATAATGCAGACTATTTTGTGGCTATTTATAATAGTACCTTCGTGAATTGGCTCGTATGGTTGGCAAAGGCCATGGTAGTCAGAAGAAATTTATATCACATTATTTTGTGACTGTCTCACGCATGTGGATTCAGTTTGTTTTGACCAAAACTGAACAAGGACGTGGTACGAAGCCAAGGTTTGTGCTTTTCATACATTTGCTTAGAAACAAAAGCCCTGAAACTGATGAAGAAACCTTGTTTTCATTATCATTTCAACAAAGCTTGAATGGCATTATTTCGCTCTTGAAAAATCTTGATAAAGAAATGTTAAGTTTATGTGGATAAGTGGGACAAAAATATTCTCATAACTTTTAAACAATTTTGTTCTTCTTTTTAGGTGGGCAATACCTGGCCTTGAATTCTTGGTTGCCACAATTGATCCGAATCATACGGAATCGATGGAAGAGAGCGTTTTTTTGGTAACACCCAGGATTCGTTTAAATTGATCACAATGTGGAAAATACGACTTGGTCTTTTGAGTTGCTCTGGCAAACAACGTTATTTTTATTAAAAATTTAAAACTTACAATATCAACTTTTGTACCTATTTCTTTTTTAGAATTTACAAGAGGAGATGCAGGAATGTGTTAAACATATTATTGGAAGAGCTGAAGCCAGGTCTAAACGGAAATTAAAAGGTGAAAAATCTTCATAAGAATTTATCCCAAAAAGAAGCTTTCAAACGTTCTTAACTTTTCTGAATTGAAGTCTTAAAATGTTCTTAAATTTTGCTTAAAAAAGTGAAAATAAAATGTTCTTAACATTTTCGGCCTTGAAGCCTTGTGTTTATGATTTGTTCTTATAAGGATTAAAAATCTTTGTCAAGGTTTAAGTACTGAACTTTTTAGTCATTTCAGATTGTCTATTCTCCATCTCTTTTCGAGGCTTGGTTTAATAAAAGTTAAGAATATCCGAAAACATCATTTGGTTACAATGTTCTTATAAAAGAAATCGTAGGCCATACATACAAATACAATTCTCAACATTTTTCTATTATGTTATTGTATATTGTAGCCGGCAAGCGAAGTAGTAGTCCTTTCACAGTCTACCGAAGTCGAAGTGTACCTGCATCTCAACTTAAAGACGGATATCAAAGTTTAGAGAACATCACTTCACCAAGCAATGATACTATCAATGTCCGAAATTCTTTCCCTGGTGAATTTGTGAGGAACACTCGGACAGATACCACATTATCAGACACAAGCGCAGATAGAATTTCGACATTATCTAATTTGTCTTCTGGTAAGTAGCTGTTTATACCGGGTGGGCCAATAAAAACGCAACATGGATTGAATGTAATATATCTTGAAAAGTAGTTGAGCTATGTGCACAATTTTTTCGTTAACTCTTGTATTTAACTAATTTTGATCGTTCTCTTAAAATCCTGAATGAGAAGATTGAAAATAAAAAAAACACAGGGATTTCAATGAAAGCCTCTATTCACTCTTGTTACAAAATTGATGTCAAAAAAAGTTGCGGTCCGAAAGTATTTTTGCACCTTTTACAAGCCTACTTTTTACCAAAAAGTTGTTTTGGTAAAATCATTGCGTTCTTCAGCCTTATTTTATTTTAAGTACTGCAACGCCTTCAAACTAGACGTTTAAAAAAATTCAATATCGGTCACTGAGAGCTTAGGTCGCTGCCGTCCATTTTGGTTTTTACGTATATCCAAGGCATCGCTATTTTCTGACGAACATTCTTTTCCTCGGCATAAAATAATAGTTGTTAGTTTTCTTATTTTCTTAAATATGCACTTTTATGTTGGTCTAAACGAAAGCTTTCTTCTTCTCAATTCGAGAAAACACCCCTGGACCTCTCCATGATCAAAGTTACGCTATCTAATAATTAATTTGTCGTTGTAGAGGGCGATACATTAGATTCAGTTGAGCAGTCCTTCCTTGACGGAGATGTTGAGTTAGTAAACGATCCACCTTCAATAAGAATACGAAATGCAATTCAGGAGATTGAGGAGAGAAGAACGGCCAAGCTACAACATATGCGTGTTATTGGCAGCATCACTTACAAGAAAGCTAATCTTGCATCCGAACTTGTGCATAATGTCCGCAAAGTCAACTTCAAATGGCAGCTTGGAAATAAGATTGGTAACTTGAATCATTACGGCTTAGACTTTCATTTCGAATAGGGTGTCTTATGTTTCAACTTTTGTTACAATACGAATAGAGAGTCAAAGAATATTCAGTTTAAATAATTTTCTGCTCAAAAAATAACCGGATGATAATGAAATCTTTCCCATGTCTGCACATGAAAGGTTTCTCTTGTTACCAAGTAAATTTTTAAGTAATTGAAACAAAATGAATGAAACCGTAGTACTCACGATTTTTATTTTAGGTGAAGGGCAGTTTGGGAAAGTATATTCTGCAGTTAATCTTGATACCGGTGATCTAATGGCTGTCAAACAGGTTAAAATTCTTTCTAATACGTTTATAGAATAATGGGTGATCAATAATGTTCTTCACTTATTAGTTAACGAAATTGATCGTCAAAATAATAGGTTCGGTAGCGGCCGCCATACAGCGCTAGTTTTCAGGTTAGATTTAGACAATCCACCTTGCATATCAGCTCCTAGTGTCTTTAAGACACAATTTAGGTTACCTGTTTTGTGCTACTCATTCATTCGTTGAGTAGACGATGGCCGGGATCGAATCCACAACTTTCCTATTTTAGGTAAGCACTCTACCGACTGAGCTAGTTTGAGCAATTATGTTTGTTTCTGACTGTCTGATCTCAAATCCATTTTTTGATAAAATAACTCATTTATGGTCTTAGTTAAAATCGCTTTAAAATATTTTATTGATAGCCACTCCACGTATGGCATCAATCATAAATGCTGCTTTCAAACAACACTGAAAAACTGTTTTAAACATTTAAAGGGTGTATTAAAAAATTGTGAACCTTGCTGCATAAAATTTTCTTTGCATCTCCTTGACGTAGGTTCGATTCAACCCTCACGATTATGGGACGATTCAAGAAATAGCAGACGAAATCACAAACATTCAAGGTCTACTACACGATTCACTTGTCAAATACTTTGGTGTTGAAATTCACAAGGTAAGTCAAGAAATCGAGACATGTGAGTTACTTTGTTGCTACTTTGTTCGTATGCAATGTTCGTCTGCAATGTTCGTATGCACACAGAGGGAAAGGAAGTACATTTTCATCGCATCACAATAAAATCGTTGTCAATTTCTTCACCGACATTTACCAACTTTATGGGTCAGATTTCATGTACCAATGTTTATGATCATTTTAGAACTAAATGATGATTTTTATGGAGTATTGTGCAGATGGAACGATAGCTGAAGTTGCCAAAGTTGGTCTTCCCGAGTCTTTGATTCGTGTTTATACTTACCAAATCATCAAAGCCATTAATTTTCTACATCAGTCTGGTGTTGTCCACAGAGATATTAAAGGTACATTCTTATTGTTTCTTCATGGTAAGCTTTGAATGGCTTTTGTTATGATTACATAATCAGAACTTTTGCCATATGTTGAAAATCAGTTTCTAGCGTTTGCAATTTTTGTCGACAGCAAGAGTTAGGGGGGTAGGCTCTAATAGTCGAATATTTTAGTTGGTCTACCTTACTACACAAAATAATCTAGATAAATTAAAAAAAATGGTACATTAAACGGGATAAATAATGAATATCCATAGCAAAACTATCTACACAGACTAAAGGGAGTTTTAATTAAACGCAAACTGAACACATTAGCGTTAATAGCATCACTAAATTGTTGCAATGAAATATATCATTTTTTTAGGTGCGAATATTTTTCTGTCTTCGAGCGGTTTAATCAAGATCGGTGACTTCGGTTCTGCAGTCAAGTTGAAAGATCCGATGTGTACAACCCAAGGAGAAGTCTTCAATACACGTGGGACGGCTGGTAAGAATTCTGAGAGGGATTTCAACTTCCTTTTTCAGTCACATTTGTGCGTGCGTCTCCTCAAGAAAAGCCAAAAACAAAAACTTGATCCGTTTAGTGAAGAAGCAAAAGCTACATAATACATAATTTTGTTCTCATCTTTTAATATTCAATAATTTTCCCTTTTTGTTCCAAACAAAATATTCGTTAGATACCTTTATTTTGGCTTATCAGCGATCCAAAAATATGAGCGGTCTCAAATTGGACAACCTCATTATCTTTTATAGCTTTCATGGCACCAGAAGTGATAACGTTAGATAAAGGTCGTGGTTATGGGCGCGCTGCTGATATTTGGAGCCTTGGGTGTGTTGTAATTGAAATGAGTACTGGAAAAGTATGTATCTTTCTGTGTTTTGTAATACATTAGTCATTATTCTTTTTCATTCATTTTGTCGAAACAAAAACGCTTATTATCATGTTTTTCAAACTTGAGATACTCAACATTTGAAATATTTACACAAGCCTTTCGGCTATGCCATGGTCGGCCCAAAATTAAAAAAAGATTTTGAAAATATCTACATGACAGGAACAAAATATGTTATGAAAAAACTCAAGAAATGCTTACAGTTTTCATATTGAAACAGATATCATCCAGTGGAATTTTTAGAAATGCAATTTTAAAGCGCATGAGCAGGCCTGTATCCTTTTTGGACCTACCTGGAGGGCCTATAAATTAACCGTTGTATGTTCGTTCGTTCGTCCGTCCGTCCGTCCGTTCGTTATTAGCTTTTCTCGAGATTGGCTCATTAGTTTTTTCCGATTTTTTGCACAATGATGCAAAATGGCAATGCCCAAAATGTGACGGAGCCCGATTTTCGAAAAAAAAAAATTTGGGTAAATTTCAGCCAAAAAACGGCTAAAAAAAGGGTTTTTTCGACTTTGTGAAAAATTGAATCATTAAATATTTCTGATTTTTTGCATGAAAGTAGCGTACCATCATAGGTAAAAGATGGCTGAAGCAGATTTTTGCAAAAAAAATTTCTCGGCTCAAAAAATGAATCTTTAGCTATAAGAATAATTATTTATAAGAGTAGGTCAATGTTCTTAATCCAAATTACCCATTTTTTGATAAGACACATGGTTTTTATGGTTTTGAAATTGCAATTTTGGATAACATTTATATTTGGGTATGAGATTTGGGTCGATAGACATGGCTTTCTAGTAAGAATGAGCTTAGTTACATCTTTATTTATAAGCACATTGCTAGTTAATTAGTTACTAGCTTTCCTGATGATTGGCTCATTCAATTTTTCTAATCATTTGCACAAAGATGTGTATCCATAAACCCTCGAATGTGACGGAGCCCGATTTTCGAAAGAAAATATTTTTGGGCCAATTTGGGTCAAAATATGCCCAAATTGAGGGTTTTTTGTGATTTTCTCAAGATTTTCTCGTTAAATCTTTTTGATTTTTTGCACAAAAGTAGGGTACCGTCACAGTTAAAAGATGGCTGAAGCAGATTTTCATTAAAAAAAACT
>JAUJPO010071454.1:0-25981 GCA_032270745.1 Tiaropsis multicirrata
ATCATTACTCATCCACACACCAAGATCTTTAACACTGTTTTTGTCTTCGATGATGGTATTGTCATTAGTAAAGTAAAATGGAAAGCTTTTTTGTGTCAATATCTTTCCCATATTTTAAGTGGATGATAACACATAATATTGTAACACACAAACAAAAAATATTGCTAAAAAACTATAATCGCAGGAATCCATGTGCCATTACCATGGTAACTTATCTAACCATTGAATCACACACAATCGCAAAGTTAATTACAACATAAGTAACTTGCACTTCATCTTACAAGCAAAAATGTATTTCATCATCTCATTGGTGATTTTTTTTAAACCGCTAGCTGAAAATTTTTCATTCTAGCCTTAAAATGTTTGCTGAAATATTTCACATCGTTAGTGAGTGAAAGAATCATTCAAAACCGCTAGTTAGTTTTATCATGAATTGCAACTAAACATTTCGATTTGATTGTTCTAAAGCTGTGTGACAAGAGCGCTAATAATTTTTAAATAATCAAGTAAAATATCTAGCGTTTTGAACATAATTTAATCATTGACGTTCACTATTACAATAATTTGTTTTTTATCTAGTTGACCCAACTGTATATCAATCTAATCTAGTGACCATTTGACCTAGGGAATCTTGCCTTTTGACCGAAGATGTATAAAAAGGTGTATACAATGTGTGTGCTAAATTTAAAAATTCCCAACCAGGTCAAACGGTAGCCAGATTGATAAATGTAGTTTCAGGGTAATTTAAAGTGAATGTCAACGAACAATGTGGGGTCCTAAAAATAGGACAAAATGAGCAAACATACTTTTTGAATGCAACTGGATTCTTCCAGTCCAAAAATTGAATTAATTGCGCACTTGGGGCATTCTGGTGCTCAAAAATGGCATTTTTTTCACACTGAAACATTCCAGTGCATTTCTATTTTTAGTGCAATAGATGCACACAAAAAACATAGAAAAATCCAGTGGTGTTGACACAGCAATCGAATTCAATTAATAAACATAAAATCACATTTTCAAATTTTCAAGAATCATAGAAAACATATTATTTGAACAATACTTTCCAAAAGCGATTTTCATGTTCTTCTTTTCTTTGTTTTTAATAAAGAACTTATACTACCACATGACTCAAAGGTCCTAAAAAAGTAGGAATGATCGTAAAAGTTATAATTGCATATTAGTCTCTGCAATTTAGATTCAATTAAAGATTTTTGTTTTTAAAAACTTGTTTTGATTTGCCTTTTTCTTACTTTACTTTTTTTACTTTGATCATCCACTTGGTGGTGACATGACGTCCATCGTTCTCTGTCTTCAGCCTCTTGATTTTGTTCACAATTTAGTTAATTCTTACAATATATTGTCAATTTCTGGGGAAATAATTCATGTAAGTTAATTTTTGCAAAATGCAGTCATTCCTGAAAGTAAATTCCCAAAATTTTACTAATTTTGATTCATGGGCATGGATTCAGTAGGAATAAACTTTTTAATGGATCCTATTATGAACAATCTCCTTCCATCTTTTCTTTTGCTGGATCAAATCAACTCAACTTTAACGAATCTTTAATTTGTCAAATGATTTTTATTTTGTCAGAATAAAATAATTAGAAAACTTGTTGTTGATTTGAAGAAACAATGTTATTTACATAAAAGTACATAGCTTCAAAAGATGGGCATTGGTACAAAAACATGTAAGAATTGCAGCAAGATTGTAAGTATACATTTTTTCTCCCTTTTTCCCCTTTTTCTATTCCCAATAATCAACTTTACTACTGTAACTGTAAGTGACAGTTATGATCTGTATGCAAAATTATTTTATTTTGAACCCTTCCTGCATGAAATAGATCTTATTGTTGCATTTTATAAAATTTCTGAGTGCATCTTTTTGATCTATACACTATAGAATAGATTTTTTAGATTGAATACAGCAAACATTGAAATTGTGCAGTAAATATTGAAATCATGATCATGGCACTTCTTGGATTGATAGTATAATTGCATAATTGCATCATCTTCCTTTCTTTTAGGTTGCTTCTGCCAAAAAGGTTTGCGATTGTGGTCATGTCTTTTTGGAGAAGAAGAAGAGAGGTTTTCGTGAAAGTATATGTTTACCCAAATCTAGGCTGCATTCATCCCTTTTTGGATAGTGTAGTTTTCATAGAACCAATCCAGTGAACAATTGAGTGGCTTATATGCATTTTTTAAAGAGAAAGATTTCTTTCATACCCAAATAAACTCACTATTTTACCTTGGGACAGAAATATACACATCCCTCATAAAAAATTAAGAAACGGAGATGTGTGCAGCCTAACCTACATCATACTTTTTTCTCTTTTTTGCTTAGATATAGATTAAAAAAATCGTTTTGTTGTTAGGTCATTATTTCTAGAAAAACAGCTAGGAATACTTTAAAATACAATTTTTACTGGTGTTTCTGGGTGTTTCTGATTCGACTGTAGTGCCAGAAGGAGTAGTTTTATGGAGGTGTCAAAAATTAAAACAATAACTTGAACCTAAACTCACTCTGCTCACTCTTGAGATGTTTAGGTTATTTTGATTTTTCACAACTTTTCCGAATAGGTTTTAACCTGTGTTCTTAACTTTTTCATAAAGTTCCTGTGGTGATAACTTCAGATCGTTTACGTTCTTCACGCGGCCCAGACGATGATGAGTCTGATGGACGTCCAGTACGTACAAAGAAGCATAAATATCAAGGAAGTGATTTCATTTACTCTGCTGCTAGCAGCTCTTCAACATCAAGCAAACCTCTCACATCAGAATTTGGTGAACCACCGTCCATGTTTCAACCATCTGTGTCCTCTGCATTAGAGACAAAGACTTTAATCTACAAAAGCAGTGAAAAACTTTATCCAAAACGGGACAGAACAAAGACTTCAAAATTTGAAGAGTTTTTTAGTAATAATTTGAAAAAGGGAGAAGGCAAATCAAAACCAAGTGATGAAAACATAGAAATTAATAATACTAACTTTCCAATGGATGGTGACGTAATCAAACTAGAAACTACTGGCAATGTTCATGAGAATCAGCCTCAAAATGAGGAAACTGAAGATAAAACCTATTTGGGTGACAACAAATTTGAAATGATTGAACCTCGAAAGAATATTGTTAAAAACACGTCAAATAAAATTGAAGATGGGAATAATGAAAGAGACGAAATTTTAGAATTATCAGATGAATTGCTTTTACAAAATATTGATGCCTGTATGCAAATCATTAAAGAGGAATCTAAACTAATCCCACCACCAACATTATTGCCAATTTCCCAAGATTTTTCAACTTCTGAAAGTGACGAAAGTATAGTTGAAGATGATGTTTGTTTGACCAGAATCAAAATTCCAAAACGAATTAGAAAAATAATCAATAAGTGTGACACAAATTCCAGAGACGATGATGATGTACCTCTGAGCTATCTCATGAAAAGTGGAATTTCTGGAGCGACGATAAAAAATGGGAAACTCAAGCGACCTAGAGGAAGACCTCGTAAATATCCAATTGTTATTAACAAAATTAAGAGGCCTGTAGGAAGACCAAAAAAGGAGAAATCTGAAAGTAACAATGGGAGAAAAGCATTACCAAATATTCCGGTAATTATATTGTCAATGTATATTTTATTAAACTTTATCATTTTTCCACTTTAGTCAAAACTTTCTCTCTTTTTTCTCTCTGATAATCAAGATTTGAAACTTCAGTCAACTTCATCAACTTTCTTTAATAAATAATAGTTGAAAACGATTCTGCACCAATTTTTTGGGTCAATCAAAAAGAATAAGGCTTTAGGGGTGTGATGCTGTTTTTTTATCTCCATCATATTACAAACTCAAAACCTTTTCATTTAGCCAAAGAAGAAAAGAGGGAGGCCAGCCAATGCAGTACCAGCGTTGTATGGATTGTATAGCGATCCTTATGCTGCACTCTTTGATGACGAGGATGATGACGTAAGGGACCCTGTAAGTATCATCAAGTGAATTTTCATGATAATCAAACAGTAACGCGACCAATAATGTAACAATGTGTTTAGTCGTGTAATTAAAGCTCCACCACAACGATGATGTTTCCACCTTAAAAATGTCTGACTCAGAAATACTAATCATCTTTGGGTTATCTACTAAGCACTTATATTGTTATGGAGTCCTCTCAAAACATGTAGGGTTATAATTATGTAAGGGTAAGAATATATATCTGTATATCTGATCTAGCATTTTAGTCATTTAAGGTTTTTAGTACGAGCCATTCAAAGGAGGGTATAGGAGCAGGGGGTTCCAAGCGAACAAACCTTGTTTTATGGTTCCATTTTTATCAGGTATAAACGAATGGGGTGGGGTTTAAAAATAAAGATTTTTGAAGAAACTATTTCTTTTTGAATGGGTTTTTAAATACTATAAATTTACATTTTATTTACATGCTTTAAATTTTAGGACTATAAATCCCCATCAAAATCATTGATGTCACCAACAGAAAATCGTACCTTAGAGCGATCCGGTCGAAGGTGTTTCTTATCTCCCAACAATATGATGTCTGAAAGGATGTATCAAGAGTTATACCGCATGGAGGCTGAAGATGATGACCAGCCATGGGTTGACGCTCAACAAAGCAAAGTGCCAGCTGAGAAGAAAGAACTCTACTCCCACATCTTGAAAGAAATTAATCGTAGGATCCTGTCACAAGCATTCTTTGTGTCATTAGGTTAAATTTCGATAATGATGTTGCTGCCACATTAAAGTTGTTGAAAATCAAAGCTCCATTGTTATAATACATCTATTTCATATTGGAAGCATAATTATTTTATTCAAATGCTGAATACTGTTTCCTGTGGAATCATAGAGGTTTGGAAAGTTCTGGAGGTTTTGTTTGATGTTTTCGGTCTCCTCTTTTAGCTGTTAAAACAAATGATTTATTTTTGAAATAATTACACTTTTTACTTATATTTAGGTAGTTTATTAATAAATTATTTTTGTTTCATAGTCATAGAGTAACCAATAAATGTTTACTGTTTTGAAATTGGTTGAGAATGTTAGGGTTAGGGTTCTCAAAACAATGCTCTTTCACACCTTCTTTGGGAATTTAAACATTTTTCATGTTTCAATTTTCAAAGAAACTCGTTCGCGTTTGAGCTTCAATCCCGCAACTAATGTTATGATGTCTGAAAATTATGCTTGTAGTTAGCAACGTTGAGATTAAACATTTTTTATTTTATGCTTTAAATAATTTGTATGCTTTAGAAATTGAGCGTATCTATGTCTATTTTCTCATTTTTTTTATGTAAATAACCTAATTTGTAGTGCATTTCGTACTTGTATATATCATGCTATTAACTGGTGTAATCTCTTATAATTTTTGAAACGTTACTTTTATCTTCCTGCTTGCTCTCTACTGTTTGAAATATTTTAAATACTGCTTGTTTGCGAGTCGCGCTGATAATGGTCAAAGTCGATATCTTTTGAAAGTCAATCTTTCTTCTTCTTTATTATAGGATGTTGAGAATGATTTTTATTTTTGAATAATTTGTATTTTACATGTATAGAGGAAAACAAAAAAACTCCCTGATTATTTCTTTTTGACCTTAAAAATTCCCATAGCAAACTGTTTGTTCTTAATATTTCACTATTGACCTTGAATGTTGAATAAATACTACTGAAGCTCCTAAGGTTTATTAATACAAAACTTATAGTTTGAAAAACTCACCAATCTCGTTTTTTAATTATCTTTATCTTCTAGTTCATTTAAAAGTACCTTATTAATAAGTCGTTTTGGAATTTCATTTAGTTTTTTTATCTTTCAGCAAAAAAATTGAACAGGAAAGAAAAGTTCCAGAATGCAAAATGCTACCTTGAAATAAACAAAGAATAAAATTAAAAAATAAACAAGTTAAAGTAGGTCGGAAATAATGGTGGTAGAAGAAAATGTCATCTCACGTCAACCCCATCACAAAGGAGATGGAGACAATCGAATATTTATGGATTACAATGCTACAACGCCTCTGGCTCCTTCCGTTATCCAGGTTATCCAGGAATCTCTGGTTAACGGATGGGCCAACCCAAGTAGCTTGTATCAAATAGGTGTTCAGGCTAAAACAATGATTACTGAAGCTCGACAACACCTGCTTAAAATGATAAATGGTAATGCTGTTATCTCTTTTGCTGATATGCTTTTTCTTGCTGTCATTATTTTTGACGTTCGTCAACGTTTCGATTGTAATCACGGTTGTAGACTTTTTTTAAATAGAAGAATCACCGAAGCACAGTATAACTGCCCTCCTAACCCACTCAATGCTTTTGAAAGTGGTCTGTTGGCATATGGTAGTAAAAGCTGACCTTATTTACATCAGTTTTGAAGGAAAGAGCACATTAGTGCAGGCCTCCAGACCTGTTGACCGTGATTGTACTTTTCATAAAGTAAACACTAGGCCACTAAGATTTTTTGGTAACCCATTGGTCACATTCAATTCTTGTGGAACTCTATAATAGATTGAACGTCAGATGACTGCTTCTCCCCAGACTCTATTAAAAAGCATTTTTGTTAAATTTGTAAAATGAAACGAATTTTCGTGAAACTTTTTAAATAAATTTCTTTCTAAAGGCATTAAAGAATCAGAATTAACATTTACTTCTGGAGGAAGTGAATCAAATAATCATATGATTTGGATGGCTGTCAAATACTTTAATGAATTTCATAAAGAGCTTGGTAAGATCGCTTCCTTAAACCTGTGGCATGTGTCAACAGATAGATTTCTAGCATTATATGTTTTAGTGTTTGCCTTGTTCATTACGCAATAACAATTGACCCTATAAGTCAAACAAAACAGTATGCATGTTGTCAAAAGAAGGTCACATCATAGATTTAAACCTTATTTTATAACTTAATGGCATGGAGATACCATAATTAACAGAATGGGTGGTGAAACAATGTAGTAATGTATAATCATTACACACAACACAAAACACAAATAAAGTTTTATCTCTATATAAACCCTTGAATCAATAACCAAGTCGAGTCCGCCCCCCGGTGAAAAATATTGGGAAAATCATACCAATCATATCCAGTGCAATTGCGGTTTAGCGTGTCCCCCCCCCCCCCACCCTAGTCATATATAAACTATGTTACATCTAAGCCCCAGTGGAAAATAAGTATCAACCCGGTGGGGTTTGAATCTCCACTAGAGGCTGTGACAGGGGTTGTTTTATATTTTCAGGAAATGGTAACGTCAAGAAAGCCCATATCATCACGTCGTGCATCGAACACGATTCCATTCTCAATCCGTTGAGAGATTTGGAAAGAGAAGGTCGAGTGGCAGTCTCATATGTTGGTGTTTCAAAGGAACATGGTTATGTTGATCCTGATGATGTCCTTAAAGAGATTAAGGATGAAACAGTGCTGGTGACCTTGATGATGGCCAATAATGAGACAGGTGTTATCCAGGTGCTTGAAATTTTCTTGTCATATATATTTTATATTATTATTTTTTCTATTTGATTGGTCTTTTTTTGAGATTTCACTTAAAGTCATACTGGTAAGTCCATCAGGTTTGGAAATCTTCTTGTTATGGCTCTAACCAGGACTTGTTTTGTCGAACGGGAAAATCGATTAAAAACGAATGGTTGAGAGTTCTAGGGCCATACTCGAGTCTTTTCACAAAACCCACAAAAGAAATTCGAAATTTTTGACTCGAGTAAGATTTATTTCAATTCCATTTTTGTCTTAGTGTTGGACAACAAGTCAACAAGTCAGAAAGCTTTTAATATCTCAAAATCAATGTTTTAGGAAATTGATTCTCTATTTTATTTGCTTGACCTTTGATTTTCTATTTGATTTTGAAATTGACCCTAAAGTCATATAATGGTGAATCTGTCCTCTCTGTGACTTCAGGGCTAATCTTAAAATCAAAGTTTAACCAATTTCCTATATTCCTTATTTCCATCTTATTACCTTTTGACTTATTGACGACGACACATATTTTAACATAAATCTCAACACTTAGACATTCTAAATCTTCATTGTCCTTCTTTTTGGTTTGTCATTTCTTAGAATGTTGGCGAAATTTGTCAGCGTGTCAAAGATCTCCAAAGAGGGGATACCTTACCAAGAATTCTGTTACATACTGATGCTGCTCAGACCATCGGCAAAGTTGCAGTTGATGTCCAACAATTGAGTGTGGATTATTTGACAATTGTTGGACACAAGTTTTATGGACCTCGAATAGGTATGATGATTTACTCTGATGGACAGCCCTAGATGTTTTTTCTTGTTTTGTTTTGAATTTGTTTTTATCTGGTTTAAAAAAGTTACAAATATCCTGATTTAATATTTTTTGACAATTTAAATTTTCTTTGTTATCATTATTACCAGGTGCATTGTGGGTAAGAGATGGTCTGCCATATTATCCAATGATGCTTGGCGGTGGGCAAGAACAAGGGCGACGGGCTGGTACAGAAAATACACCAATGGTTGCTGGCCTTGGTGAAGCTGCCAGACTTGTCCACCAAAATTTATCTGCAGATACGGAGCATTTAAAAGTGGTATGAGTTTGTTTTTGTTGTCTACAACCTGGACACTTTTTGTGTTTTGATTCAAGTTGCTGCACACCAAAAGATGTTTAAATTTTGTGTAAGCTGCAAATTTCAAATCCTGATATCTAAACTAAGTGTAACAAATTTATCTGGTCACTGAGCTATACCAAGCTCAGTTGACGTTAATCACCAAATTAGTTTCAAAATTAATTCAATTCATCAATGATTGTGTCATCTCTCCTTTTAAATCTTATTTTTACAGATCCGAGACTATCTAATCGAAAAATTACGTCATGAGTTTGGTTCAGATAACATTTATATTAATTGCGGTGAAGTTAAGGCTCGATTACCCAATACTGCTAATGTATCTTTTATCAGTTCCAAGCTGGATGGTCGAGGCATACTGGCTCGATGCTCTAGACTGGCAGCCAGTGTAGGAGCAGCTTGTCATACAGATACTGGTGTCCAAGCCTCGTCCATTCTACTTGCTCATCATGTACCTTTTGAAGTAGCCGTAAAGGCTGTCAGATTGAGTGTTGGTCGAGGAACGTCAAAAGAAGAAGTTGACTTGGTTGTTCAAGATTTGAAACAGGCTATTTTATCTTCTTGAAATTATACGTTTCTTCAAATGATGGAGCCAATCATATCTCATTAGCAAGCAATCGATGTTACTGTTTTGCTATAGGCTTGATCATATTAACTTACGATTCAAAATTATTTTCCTGAAGTAGACCTATTTCTCTATTGATATCTCTAGAATTTTTATCGGTTTAGTTTAGTTTCAGTTATACTAAAAAATATATATATAATATTTTTACTTAGGATTTTATAGAAATTAGAATTTTATTTATTTCTCAATCTTTTTATTATCAATATGACTTTAATTGAATTTAACTTAAAACTTTAGATAATTTTTATTTATGATGCATTTATTATTTTTAGATTTAAATTATAATTTTTTTTTGGGAAGTTAATTTTTAAAATTTTACAGCAAAACAAAAATCAGATTCGTTCTTCCTTTAAGGTGTGTCATCACCTTCGGAATCGATATTTGAAGCTTTTGATCTTTTCATCGATAACTTGTGATGACGTAACATTTACATATTAAAAGTATATATTTTCAGAAAGCTTATGAAATTCTACATCTGATGAGCCTAATTTTGAAAACGGAGAAAAAATGATTTTGTTACAAAGATTTACGTAAAAAAACAGATATAGTCAGCTTCTTAGAGTTCCAAGTCCCCTTAGCTGGAGAGATTTTTGGGAAATTTTTTGCATGGTTATTTTCCTAAAATAATAAAGAAAAATAATTTGCCTCATTTTTTTTTCTTATCGCCTCAATCTAAAGATATTTGCTGTGATATTTCATGATATTTTTTCTAATTTATGACTTTTTTGGACGTTTAATTCCATATCTCAAAAAAGAAGACTTTTAAAAAAAAAATGAGGCAACGTATTTTTCTTTATTGGCTAATTCAATTTTAGTACAAAGATAGTGATGTGATGGAGCCCGATTTTTGAAAAAAATAAATTTCGTGGGTGATTTTTTTAATTTTGATTTACTGTATGAGACAAGAGTACCATAAGATCACCTTTTTATAAGCACAAGTGAGACAGGTATTTAACGATGTCACATGTTTGAGACAAGGGTGTTTTCTTAAGTGTTTTGTTTCAAGATATTGATAAGAGACAGTGGTATGATAGATAATTTTTTGCGGATATTTAATATCTGATACAGGGGGGGGGAGTATTTTTTTCAGGATACACACATTTCTAAACAATGTTTTTTCGTTCGTTCTTTCATAGGTTGTTTATGGCCTTACCGATAGGTCCATCAAAGTATCACTTGTTTTTTCTGTTTTTTAGGGCGAGTATAAAAAGTATAGAAAAAAATAATATTAATTAATTACAGAGAAATAGTCATGTTTTATTGAGTTGAAATCGTTTGTATTGACGTATTGGTTCACATGATGTTGATGTGTACCCTATCCCGGCGTTTTCTTTCCAAAGGCTGTCTTATCCAGCAGCAAGGAGCTCGTTATATTGCAACTTCAACCACATCATTCACCAGAACCTCAATTCTCGCCAAGTGTCAAGAAAAGAAACAAGAGCCGAAGCAACAATTCATGGACACCACCAGATTCAACGAGCTTGGTGAAATCCCAAAGCCAGCTCTGTTGCTCGGATTCGGTGGAGCTATACCATTCGTCAGTCTGGCTTTTGCTTCTGGAGTCACGTGCGACCAATACGCTAATCTGATTGGACTAGCTCAAGTCGGTTACGGTGCTTGTATATTAACCTTCCTCGGTGGTGTGCACTGGGGCAAAGAGCTCATGACCAATACACATAATCCAGATTTTAAAACTCTAACATGGAGCGTACTACCCTCCCTTTATGCATGGTCAGCATTTTTCTTACCTTACCATTTAGCATTGTATTACCTAGCAACCGGCTTAACAGGTGTTGCTATGTACGATGTCAGTGACCAGTCGTTACCAAAATGGTACCGTAAGCTGCGTTTACCGTTAACGATGTTAGCTGCAACTTCCATTGGTTTGACTGGATATAATCTTCACCCATGATTGGCCTGTTGTTTATCTATTGTATTGGTATTGAAGAGTTTTGGCTTTGCTTTTTTATTTGGCGAAGCAGTTTTGGATGATTTGAATATGGCGAACGTCTACAAATCGGCGTTTGATTGTAACGGAGAAAAGTTTTGCCTTTAAAGTCCAGGAGCAGACATGCAATGATCTAGCACTATTACTTCCTTTTGACCAATGATTTCAATGATATTTTAATGTAAATGTAGATGAAATGAAATGTAGTGAACTTTTTATATTAGACTAAGGTATTATCCTGTTCTCTTATTTTTTCTTGCTTTAAAATTTAAAATCATAAAGTTATTTAAAACGAGCTAAGTTTGAAGTTTATGTATAGTGAAAATGAAAAATTCCCGAAGCGAAGAAAAGAAAGGACATTTAATTTATTAATTTATTTTATTCACATTTTTGTGAATTATTCGCACACAGTATTACCTTTCCAACGAAGTATTCTTAAGCTTTATTTTTCTTTCTATTCTAGCATTTTTCTTACGGTAGCATTGAGTGGGGTTATATTGTGTTTTTCGTGATTTTCTGCTATTTAAAAAAAAGTCTCTACAACCTTTTGATCTTGATCGGTGTTGTGCCTTATTTGATCTTTATAGTATGTGACAGCTTCAATTGAGAAATGCTTTTTATTTGATTTTATTTCTCTATTTCGATGTTTTGCCATTTCATCATGTTCAGGAAGCTCAATAAGAAATTAGAATAAAAATGTACGGAATGTGACATAATCCACATAATGTTTCAAGCCATGGAATTGTCGAGGAAGGAAACTTTATCACTCTTGACTACTTTAAGGGGAATTAATTTTAGGGTGAGTTTTTTTGGAAAACCTTTACAAATTTAGTTAAAAAATATTATAAATTGAATTCTCCCCAAAATGGAAGACCAAAACTTTCATCCGGATTATACCCGTATAGAAATTTAAATATTGCACATTTATTTTGTGTTTGTCTAAATGAATTTTAAGTTTAACCTTTAGCCTCAAAATTGTCCAACAAAATGAGTTTATCAGAGTTTCATGGATGAACCTACATGGAATTGTTGTTATGGTTGTAATGGGTTGTACCGATTATTGATATATTCTTTACAGCAGTATTTAAATTGCAGTGTTTTATTATTTTAGAATAATTGGCCGCAGATAATCTACAGAATCATGACAAATTATGGTACCTTCTGACGTACATTATACGCTGGCTATCTTGGAGCACTGTGGTGCACTTCAACACAGATTCTTATTCAAAATGGAGTCACAAAAGGCCTCAGGTATACTTTTTATTAGCCTCAACTTCTTAAAGAAATAATCGAAATTCTTTTAATGTCCTTGGTAACAATCTTTCAACAAATCACGGTTTTTTTATTCGATTTTGTTAGCATTTGACTGCTGATTACGAAAAAAACGAGAAAAGGTTTAATTTACAGAACAATATAGGAATTTCGTCATTCGTGTTTTTTATAAGAACTTTAGACTCTAGGTATCTGGTAATTGTTTGATTATGAAACAGAATAGCAGAACGCTATAAAGGGCTTAGCGTAAAAAGGGTGGATGGAAGGATCTAGATCATGTATCACTAAAAACACAACATGGCATGGGTGTCCCGCTTTTAACCTCACTCGATGCTCTTGAAAGTAGTCTGTTAGCAATATCTGACCGTATCTGCCAAGCTTATACAGCGAACGTATATCTGAGTTTCTCGTATGGGGTAACATTTTGATTCCATTTTTACTATTCTTATAAAAAATGTTTCCATTTATCAAGGAAGCTTTTCGACAACATAAAGTACACAAGCAAACATCTTTTTTTCTCTCGATGTAATACAATATTTTATACAGGCAAACACCTCAAAAACGTTCTCTTCTTTTCTCCGTTCTTATCTTTTACGCGTTGCTATGGACAACAAGCGTAAATAAAGTCCAGCGTTTTAACTAACGAGGAATTTCTGCTTTAAACAAAGAAAAAATATTTTTTGTTTTGAAGATTTTTTTGGCATCTTGATTTTAGCAATTTTTATCTTGTTGTAGAATTCAAATCAGTGTGGTGCAGCAAGTCGACTTGGTCTTCAGTTATTCCAGATTATATTTTTCCAAGTAAGTCATTTTTCAGTTTTCTCAAAGATAACGAATCGAGTTGAACCCACGATTCTCTCTTGCCGGGCGATTGCTTGATCCATTGACTTATTTTTAAGTATCTCTGATTCTCTCTTAGGTATTCCAAATTCATCAAGATTTTTGAAAGTATCAATCTTTCAATTCCTCAACCTTTCTTGACTTTTACTCCAATCTGTCAATTTTTTTCAGCCATCCTGTAAGATGGATATTCTGAAAGAAAGCATCGGAAAGCTTTCTTTCTGCAATGAATAATTATAGCATTTTGTCATTGGTAGAGAGAGAAGATTGTTTCTACTTATACAGTATGTATAAGATCCAAAAAAGAATTGTAGAGCTTTCGTTCGCCGTCGGAAGATCAAATAAAGTTAATCTGCGGTTTTCTTCAACTTTAAATACTATGACGTAATTAATTAATTAGCTACTGTATTGGGAATTTGTTAATTGATGAGCCTTTAGTAGTTTAATTGGCATTTCAAAATACACAGTGCATAAAATCAGATTTCAAAATTTTGGTGAAAATATGTGTTTAAGATGACAGCTATGTATGGTAATGTATCATATTTTGGTTTCGGATGACTGCTAAATGGAATAAAATTTGGCTTGGTACTTTTTGACTTTGACTTTTTGTAAGTTGGAAGCATCTTTATCGCTGTGGAGTTACGTGGGAATGGGGCCCTTCTCCTGACCTACGGTGTATACGAATATTAAGGGTAAACTTTTCCTTTTTTTTCGGTTTGAGAGACCAACTTCTTCTTTCAGGGAATGAAAAGTTGTTAGAAATTTGGCAGTTCATATATAAATCTTGGATTGGATGAATGTTGTTGGGGTTCTTTAATCCTACAGATAAACAAACAATAATGCATGTTTGAAAGAGGTTATAGAAAATATTTTGACACGACGTATTACTTATATTGACTTCTGTAAGCGTTATTATTATTATTAGTCTCAACGTTAGAAAAAGTGATGAAAATTTTGGAAGTGACCAATCTGTGGATGAAGAAGTGCAAGAAAGCAGCACAGAAGGGTTAAAATTGGATAACAATACGGAATATAACATTGAAATTAATTGATGAAAATTAAATATATGATATCAAAGCCCTGCAGAAATCTTTTCCCTTCTGAAAAACACCCCAGGGAAAATTTTCGTCGGGGAAAAGTGACGAATCTTTTGGCCGACTAAGTATTCCCCTCTAAGGTATATCATATTCTCTCGTGTCTCCCGGGGAGAGGGGCCTGACCTTGACGACCGGCGGCGGTGACGGACCACCCTGAAGAGTTTGAAAAGTGGACCCTGTATCCAGAGACAAATTCCTGTCAAGTTTCGGCAAATTTAGCTGGCTTTTGGACCCTGCCAGAGAGAAGTAGGAAAAAGTTTGTTATAGTTTTTGGAAAAAAAGTGCTAAAGGGTTTAAAAAAACCAACCCTATCAGAGAAAGTCTTTTTGACTTGACAATCTTGTCCCCCTTTGTGTCGGTTTTTTACCTGCTGGAGGACTTGAATAAAGAGAGTTATTGACCTGAAGGTGAAAATGATGTTCAGTATTTAACGATGGGAGTACATCATCGTCTAGACAGATCGTTTTATCATTTTTCATGAAATTAGATATACACGGAATATCATCGGTAGCGATCGATTACATGTTAAATAGTCAGTGATTTCTCACTTTTTCCTGATATCTTACGAAATCTACCCTTGTACAGTACCGCACTTCAAAGTTGTCAATTTTGTCAAATAGATCACTTTATTTTGATTGAAACACCCATGTTATTTTTCTATCAGTTCATTCTCTGAAGTAAGTGAAAGTGATATGATACCCCCCCCCCCCGCCCTCCCTCCCCCCTTTTAAAGTTGGCGATCTGAGAAATATTAAAATTTAACTAGAAGCAAGAAAATATTTAAAAAACACTGGAAAAAATTACCTTTAAAAGGGGGGATTCGTCGGGGGCGTACCAAACTACAAGCGCTCGCTACATACAAAGAAATTAGGGGACATTGGTTAAGTTTTGCTGTGTAAAAAGGCCCTTAAAAAAGTTTTCGAACGACATTCGAATGTCCTCTTTTGTTACTAAAAATAACAACAAAACAAAACAAAATATTGAACGTTCGATTAGGTGTGTTGTTGTAGAGTAGAGTGTCATTTGTAAATGGCGAGTCGAGTGCAAGGACAGAGAAGAAAACTTTGGGACAAAACATATTTACAGTATTAGACGCTTGATTTATTGAATGATGTTTCTTTCTGTTATTTTTTTCTTTGATACGACATGATTCAAAATGTAGTAAAACGTGTGAGTTGTTTCGCTTTTTCGCAATCCAGTTTTTTCTGTTCCCTTTTTGGTATCTTTTTATTTTAAAAGGAAAGTATATCTTCTAAAAAAGCATCCTTTTCTGTGCCCAATTTGAAAGTGGTTTTGAGTTGTTAAGGGATAAAATTACTTCTTCATACAAACTTGTTGGATTGAAATTGAAAGTTGCTGAGGGGATAGAAATCTAAGGTCCTGAAACGACTTGAATGGGCTTGTTTTTTCTTTTTATTGCCTTATAAAGGCCTATAAAAATCTCGGTAAAGTTAACTGTTCACCCAAGGTTTGTTATGGCGCACTTCATTTAAAACGATACGAGCTCATTTAAAACGATACTATCTCATTTAAAACGATACTATCTCGTTTTTAAAAAACGTTGAACATTTAGATTCTAGGACTTACACTCTTAGTTGAACTTTTGATCCATACCTCTTACAGAATTTGACACAGAATGGGATGCGGTGGCTCAAAACAAACAAAAGTCGTTAAGTTCAAAGAACCCACCACCGGATCATCTTCCAAAAATCCTACTGCAGTAAATCCTGTAAAAGATACACCCTCCCAGCCCGCCAATCAGAAATCTCCTACACCAGCAGTACCGCCCAAAGTTGAAATCCACGATGCCAATAACAATAAACCAGAATTAACCCCCGTTATCGAGTTACCAAAAAATGAAGCACCCACTAACGATAGTATAGAAACGATTAAAGAATTAGGGGACAATGCTATTCCAAAATCTATCGATAATACCAACGTAGAACACAAACCTAAAACAGACAGTTCCGATAAAAAGGCTGACCGCAAACCCATATTAAACGGAACTTTGGAGAGTCGTCCTACTTTAATTCATTCGAAGGTCAGCCGTGTTTATTCGCCAACGAAATTGGACAAACCCTCAGACGTGTTAAGAATTATACATTTCAACGATGTTTATAATATTGAGTCGAGAGAGCAGGAGCCGGTCGGCGGAGCCGCACGATTCGTGACCAAAGTCCGCAGTTTTGAGAACGAACCGATGGTCTTGTTTTCAGGAGATTTACTCAACCCATCGCTCAGTAAGTTTAATTAATAAAGAAAATTTTCTTCGCGTAATACCCACGAGATAATCAGTCATGGTAGAAATTAATTTTAAATTGTCCTCTAAACTACCTTAAGTACACACCAAAATTAAATAAAATGACCATCCGCCAAATTAAATACCCGCCAAATTTAATAAAATTTCTGATTTTGGCGAACCGCCAGAATAAGTACCCGCCAAAAAAAGGTAAGGTAAAAAGGTACACTTAAGGTAAACAACAGTACAGTACATGTGCTATTGAGGAACAATTAGCCTTGAAAAAATATAAAGAAAGTCAAGTTTTTGTGCTACATTTTGCTGTTGCCTTCGAGATAACGAGTGTAAATTAGTCCAAGAAACTGGAAAAAAGTTTGAGATAACGGGAGTTCACGAGTGTCTTTTAGCCTACAATTGCTTGGAAAACTCAAGGGACTGACGAAAAAGTTCGAGATAGGGAGGGTTTTAGCGTCGTTCGTTACAAGGCATTATTATGGAACCAATCAGACAAAGATAGGTGTTGATCTCGTTCAATCCAAACAATCATACTTGATATGAAGTTGCTTAATAATTGTTTTTATTAACCTAAAGTATATGACCCGATATATGATACGATTCTAGGCTATACGGCTTATGATTTATATGCTGTTAAAACTACCTTAAGTGTACTTTTTTTGGCGGGTACTTCTTTTGGCGGTTCGCCAAAATCAGAAATTTTATTTAATTTGGCGGGTACCTTATCGGACAAAACTTAGTCGGACAAAAGTGATTTTTCGAAAGTGACTAAAATTATGTCCGACTAATATTTTTGTCCGACTAAAAGAAAAGTCCAAAAAAAAAAGTTTCTTAGGCTAAAACTTGCGTATTTTTGGACAAAAGTGACTAAAAATTCTAGAGGTGACTAAAATTTTGTCCGACCAATAATTTTGTCCGACTAAAATTTTGTCCGACTAAGTTTTGTCCGATAAGGTACTAATTTTGGCGGAGAGCGTGTCAATGCTTTCATCCATATCTCGAAACTGCCGTACGTTCGGACAGAAATCGGGGTTTCAAAATCGGACCCTTACAGTGCATTTTCGGCCACTGTCCCCCAGTTTTAGCAAAGATTTTCAAAATTTTCTCAAATTTCCTACCCTTACATACAGTACACCTGGGCGTACCTAGGCTTTGTCAAAACCTAGAAAAACCTACCCTTAAGGGCCGCACATCCAGTAGGTCACTTACCTTGAGTGCCCCCCCCCCCGGCCTTATAGGGAAGTTATAACTCCCTCCGTCCGAATTTTTATGACCTTCTTTGTACCGGTCACTAATAAAATATTGAAATAAAAATCAATCTTTGTCAACAAAAATATTTGAGCCCTCATCGCTCTCACACCCTCATCCGCAAGCACGCTTCAAAACAAAATTTGTTTCTAGAATTTCCAGACACATTTTATCACATTTTATCCTGTGGAGACGGCCTGGTTCAATACAATGACAAAACAACATCCTGAAAAATGTTATAAAAAAGTAATATTGCCAAGAACCTTTGATGGCGAGAAATAATTTATTCATTATAAAACGAGAGGCGGATACAGAAACATTTTGGCGGAGAGTGTTGACTTCCAAATAGGGAATATGAGCAAAAGCAACACTTTCCGTCACAATTTTGCAAACCTTCTATGTATCCGAAACTGAAAACTCTATTCGTGATTTCCATTACGTAATCTTTTATACGGAAATATCCTAAAAATCCGGTTTTTGAATCTCTAACTATAAAACGATAAAACTAGGCGCAAACATCCGATTTTTTTGGGATGTGTCCGTAGAAAGGATTACGTAATGAATATCACGAATAAGCATATTTCATTTTTAATGATGAATTTGTTATGAAATTCAATTTTCATTTAAGTGTTAATAACATCAAAGGAGTTTTATCTAAGAGCCAATATAATATTTTTTATGACTTATCTATAAGTTTAACCTATGGTAACCCACTGCATAAAATTTTCGACGTTCTTTGGACGTTCTTTGGACGTTGAAACTACGTTCTTTGGACGTTCTTTGGACGTTGAAACTACGTTGGCACAAGAGGTGGATACAGAAGGTACTCAAAACTTTTGAAGGAGAGTTTTGACTTCCAAATAAGGAATACAAATAAAAGCACCACCCTCCGACAAACACCCAAACGACGACAAACTCAAAACTTTTGAAGGAGAGTGTTGACTTCCTAATAAGGAATACAAGTAAAAGCAAGACCCTCCGTCTAACGTTTTGAGAACCTTCTGTATGTATATACCTACTGTTGGGTTCAGATGGCTCTAAAAATTGGTCTCCTTTTAATGCGCACGCGCACACGCAACCTTTCACGCAAAGAGCTCTGACCATAGTAAACTTTATCACGTATTTTTAAGGTCCATGGTTCATTGATTTCTTAATTACTCATGATAGCCATGATAGAATTAATCAAAAAAGGTTTTCCAAAAGCTGTCTGTTCCTAAATATGTCAAGAAGGTGAAAACAAAAGGTTTTATTTTCAAATTCCAAAACCTATTTTTCACTATGGTCAGAGCCCTGAACTCAATTAAATCCAAGCATTCCCAATCACACAACCACTGGGGGTCTCTTTAAAAGAGACTTGATACGACGGCTCCTGAACTGTAATCATTATAATGTTAACGCGCCAACATTCATTCGTTTTCCAGACCTTAAGAAAATTAGTTTGTCGAAAAGAAAACTTCCACATCTGCTACATACCAGATAATCAATCCAAGTTCAATACAAAAAGACAGACACACAACGTTATTCCAACAATTGTTTCAACGTCCAAATAACGTTCTGACGTTGAAACATCGTTGCTTGGACGTTTAAACAACGTCCCGTACCTTTTGGGACATAGGTCTCAAAACACCAACACAAACTCGTTATATATTGCAACAAAACAAAATGGGAAAAAAAGGAAATAAATCAAGGGAAAATATTATTCTTCAAAATGGAAGAATTTTTGTGGTAACAAATGATAGATAAACGTTTTCCTTTTTATTAGGACATAATTTATAAGAACTTCGAGCCTCAGATTTGGTGGTAAATTTTACTAAAAACTATGAAGAACTTACAATTTGAGAATGGGAATTTTCCCAATTGAAGCTTAGATCAAAAGGGAAGCATTTTAGCAATATATTTAAGGGGGGGGGGGGGGGTAGGAAATTTGAGAAAATTTGGATCAAATTAAACTCCCGAGCCGCAGCAACCCCAAAATTTTGATGTTCTTATAAAATAAAAGTCTTGTTTTGAAAAGCATTGGTTTTTTATTTTATCAGAAAACGAACCTGTATCGTATTTTTGTGGATTTGCTCTCACTGTCAACAAATGAAGAAGAATAGTTTTTTTTATTTTGAGGGTAATTTATTATGTCTTACGTAACTAATATTATATGACCGAGTTTTGAGAATTTGGTCTGAAACCAACCTTGAACCAGAGTATACCTGTCACGTTTATCGTTCGTTAGTATAATCTGTGCAGATTGTCTGGTTTGCCGTAAATTTGCCGTGAATTAGTCTCTGCGAAGAGGTGCCGCCTCAATCTCGCATAAAATTTCATCCGCGCTTCACCACGCTCGTCTACGCTTAGTTTGAAAAATCTCAAACTAGAAATTGCGAATGGGAACAGACCCTCTACAGAAATGAACGTTCGAATTTTTCGTAGATATTGGGTGTGTGTACGCAGAACCTTGAACCCACCGCCTTTTTGAATCTTCGATACGTTTAGTTTAGCTCTGGAACCCAGGAAACGCAAGAAGTCTCTTCAATGTTGTTTCAACGTATTTTCTAATATTTTAACGTTGGCAAGAGGTCGAATCAACTTTGAAAAAAACTTCTTTTATTTGCTGGGAAAAGTTTAGAAAGAGTAAAAGATTATTACATCATTCTGTCAACAACATTACTTAATCCTACAGTGCTTTGAACGTATTTTTAAATGCAACTATTGTGTGTCGAAGAATAAAGAGAACAAAGCATCGAGACAAAAATTGGTCTCTTTTATTCAAGCAATTTTTAGAGACTTTTACTATGGAACGACGTGGTCTCAAATTGGAAGATGAATTATGTTGACTTTTTTTGCTTTTTCAAACCTCTCACATCGAGATCGATACGGTAGAAAAACTGATACAAAACACACAACGTTATCCCAACATCAAAATAACGTTCTGACGTTGAAACAACGTTGTTCGGACGTTAACACAACGTCGGCCCCGTGCCTGCCTGGGGTTTTAGATAAAAAGGTTCCATCAACCAAACAGGTATCAAATAAAAATTTCTCAAAAGCTTTCTCGACAGCGATGGGTAAATCACTAAAAAAAATCATTTTGACAAATCTAAATCACAAATAAAAAAGAAATCAAATCTAAATCAAAAATAAAAAAGAAATCAAATTCTCGTACACCAAATTTTTAGTGATTTACCCCTCGCTCGACAGCAGCCGAAGTTTTTCACGAATGCTCAATTTGGAAAGTTGGACGTCTTGTAAATGTTCTCCCGTTTGCCCGAAAAAGATTTCCGGGTTTCCCCGAAAAAAATTAATCTGATTTCAAAGCATTTAAAAAAAAAACGAGAAATTTACCGACCTACAGAGCAATGAACGTTTTGGAGCTAATTTTTACGTTATTGGATAACATGGGCGATGAAAAACCATTTGAAAATACTTTTTTCGTCGATGTTATAAATGGATAGAATTGAAATGGATATTTTAGTATTTCTAGGTAAAATATAACAAAGTGAAAGGAAAGGCATATGTCAACCTTATCAACTATTGTCCCCGAGCGGCTAGGCTTTCTTGTTTTTGAGAAGTTCTAAATAAAATATATTTTATTGTTGGTCTTTTAACATATTTAAAACACCCAAAATATATTGATAACAAAATTATAAAGTATTTTAAACAATATAAATAAAATTCCATTTTTTACACGAAGAAAATGTTTTTTGAATGTTTTTGATATTTTAATGATGGGGGTCCACATTTCCTTGTTATAAATCTCATTCAAATTTTTTTTTGTATTACTACATGATTTTGGGCCAAATAGAAACGAGGCCCCTTTTCTTCGTCCACGAGGTTGGTTCTATATACTTATATATACGAATATACTTTATAAAAATATTCATGATGATTTTGGCCAAAAAGTTAAAAATTTCCTAAGAATAGTGCCATCTTAAAGTTTTCAAGATCAAATTTTTATAAGGAAATTATTCGACAAAATGCAAGATTTCAACAAACTTGTTTTTGTGTAACAGTGTAACACGAAGCTAGCAGGTTTTTTATTCATATCACATCTTTTTTGTAATTTTTAATTTCCGCATCAACTCAGGCCTATCTAAGAAAAAGAGGAGTGTGTTCTCTGTCTTAAAATGTGCATCACTCATTAATTTAAAGCTGAGTTTAAGTCGGGTTTCCATTCACCGAGCAGACGACTTCGCGCGGACAAAATTCTAAAAATAGAATTGGTCGCATAGATCTCGCGGTCACTGTTTGATTTCCATTCCCCGAGAGATCAATTAATTATTTTCATTTTTTTTGTTTATTCTGCAGATTTTCTCCTTTTTGATTGGATGAATGATTTTGTCCTCTCGAGTTCTCTCAAGATCTCTTTCGAAAGTTGAAATAGACTTTTCCAGGAAGAATCCGCACCCCATTGTTGAGGATATAGGACATCCAGGGGGTTTGGTGTTAAGAAAAATCGGCATCCTTAACAGGGGGTACGAGTTTTGTTTCTGGAAAAGCCTAAAGTTTTCAGCGGGCAACAGAGCACAGAAAAGCTCGCATTTTGTGTACAAAGGTTTCTAAGCTGTGACGTCAATTAACTATATAAGGAAATTTTGTCCGCGCGAAGTCGTCCGCTCGGTGAACGGAAACCCGGCTTTCCGACAATTCGGACTACAGTTAACTGTAATCTAATGTGATACAGTTCAATTGGAAAAATATTGTGCTCCAACCCTAATCGCTATTACATTGATTACTTCTTTTGTCGGAAATTGGCTTCGAACAAGTTTTACCGTCTTAATCCTGACATTGAAAAACCACCCTTGGGAATTATAAACATTAGAACATTAATAGTTTCATGGTTCCATCTACAAATTCTGCGTTGATTTTTATGTGTCAGCCTGAAGGAAAAGTGTATCATTTCATATTTTGTGTATGTTGTTTTGCATGGCCAGTGGAATGGGATAGTGTGACATGAAACAGGAGATCTGGCTTTTAGTGGATTTATTTGTTGTGTTATAAAATATATTTCATTTATTTTCAAGTATTTTCTTATCCTATATCCTATCTCTGTATTACAGTGGTATTACATACCAAGTCTGATTTGTGTATTTTAGTTAATCTCTTTCGATGATGTTTTTACATCCATACGGTAATTTTTGTCATTTTTATCTTCCGAAATTTTATCACTTTTAAATCTTGCTGTGATAGAATTAAGTTTGTTTTAGTTATATAGCTCAACATCTGACGGATTGAAAATTAACTTTTTATTTTGTTTACTTATAAAATTGTATAAAACTGAAGTCCAACAAATCGTGATAATTTCATAATTTTTCCTTATTCCTGTCAGGGATAAAATTTCTCAAATTTTTCATAGTTTTTGGAAATAATTGCGAATTATAAAAAAAAAAACAGACCTTGTCAGAGCGATTTGGGACCCTGTCAGACTTTCAGAAACCCTGACCGGCGGTTCGTATCCGTATCCCAGGTCAATAATTTCCGGTTTCGGGTTTCTTTTTCACAATCTAAATGAATCATAAATTTGATATTGATATTTGAGGCGAAACTTCTTGATTTGAGGTCAACTTTCACCCTGCTCCGTTTGCAACGAGAATAGTATCAATTTGTCACATGTTAGACCTCAAAACATGACTTTTCCATGCTTTATTAACATAGAAAATAGAGAGACGTAAGGTGGACGCAGAATTTTTCCAATATTTGTTAAGTTTTGTGGAATATGTGGAATATGAAGACATTCTGAGGGGTTTTATTGTACCCAGCAGATACGGAAGGTTGTTTTAACGCCGTAGCAACGTTGTTTCAGCGTCAGCACGTTATTTGGACGTTGAAATAATGTTGGAATAACGTTGTGTACCTACTGGGTGTATCGAAAGGGAATTATGGTAATGCAGATTTAATGTGTGATTCCAAAATCATGAGTATTATTGAGGCTATAATATGGACAATTTTTTTTATTCCAATGTGACTCTTACGATGAGTCTAGCTCATTTACAACATCATTCTTTGGAGGCCTAGAATTCCCGAGTTATTTTTTTCAGAGTTATGAAAAACCCGAGTTATGGTAATCGTGACGTCATAATGCACAATTTGTGATGTCGTTTGCTAGTTTCATAACTCGTGTTTATTTCTTCATGCCTTTTTATGTTTTAAAAAAATACCTCGGGAATTCTAGGCCTCCATTCATTGTAGCCTTTCGACTTAAACTTGCTATTTGAAGGATCGTAACAAAAATGTTGATTTAGAATTTACTAAAAGGGGTTGTGACTTTGTTATTCTGATATCTTTTTTTATGAATGAATTGAACAAGTCAATATGTTTATTTTGGAAAAAAAATTGCGTAAAAATAAACTGAGACCACAAAACAAAATGATCAAACTTTGACTTTGACGTTCTGCCAACAATGTCACGTTCTAAAAACGTGACATCCCAAATTACAACACATGTTCAAAAATATGTTTGCCAAAATCTATTTGTAGAATTGGCATAGCGTTGCAGGTTGCAGAGAAGACCAACTTAAGGCAAAACAAGAATCAACTTGATAAATGGAACGAAATTTTTGTATTTTTTTAACTTAAGCAGTATCTGAGAGAATAAAAGTGGTTATTTTTCAATGGTTAACAATACAAAGAATTTTGCCTGTACGTACGGTGGCTGACTAGTGCCATTTTAAAACTACTTATACTTAGAGGTTCTAAGCCAATTTAGAAGTGCTAAGTCGACTTAGAATAAGAACTAAGTCAACTTAGTAGTGATAAGTCAACTTAGAAGTGGTAAGTCAACTTTAGTATTGCTAAGTCAATTTAATAGTGCTAACTCAACTTAGAAGTGCTAGGTCAACTTAATAGTGCTAAGTCAACTTAGAAGTGCTAAGTTCATTTTCAAAACGCCAGCTAGCTAAAAAGTAGGCGATCGCGCATTGTTGTGTACAAAAAGGGCACACGTTGATGTGTAAAGGGCATATTGATGTTTAAAGACCTCGTGCCTTACCCTCACTTTCGCACCTTCTGGGATTTCTTTTATCAATTCACAATATGCGATTTTCGATTTTGCTTCGGATCCAGACCTTTTGTAATTGTGTCAAAAAGAGCCCCGCGCTTTCTTTCAACTTAGCAATTAAGTCCGACTATAGCACTAACTAAGTCGACTTGGCACTACTAAGTTGACTTAGCACTTCTAAGTTGACTTAGCACTACTAAGTTGACTTGACACTTCTAAGTTGATTTTTAAGTTGACTTAGAACCTCTAAGTATAAGTAGTTTACAAATGGCACTAATCAGCCACCGTACTGATCACATTAACATTAGATTTTAACTTGATATAAAATAAAATAATATACAAGAAATACCTATTATAAATTCACTTTTCATTGCGTTTCTGTTTTGTTTTTTTTGTGTTTTTTTTCAGTTAGTGTGGCTGCAATGTAAAAAAATTATGAGATAACTTTGCAATGGCCCAGAAGACACAATACACCGCTCTTAATTTCAAAACAGATATTACACCCCTATAAAAAGTCGATGAAGTAACTAAGATATTATTGAAATGTACAAAAAATTCAATTTTTAACTGGGCAGGGCCCACGCAACAATTTTAAAAGCAAGGGGTCAAAAATTAAATCACAACTCAGATCAGAGTCAGCCCGAAGCGCGCTGAGGAGCCATAAAATTGTTACCATATACCTAAAATTGGCTGTTTTTGGCTTCTAATTGTATACTGTAGTTTTACTGAACTAAAATATTAACGTAATTTTTAATGTTCATAAAAATGTTACTTTGTCGTTGGCCAGGCATTGTTGACCTAGAAATTTCGACCTGTTGGTCAAAAGTTGAAAAAATCCTAGAAATATTGATCTGTTGTCCTTCATAAATCCAAGCCTAGTTTCACGAGATGCTCTCTTTTAGAAATTTTGATTTGTTCACCTTTGGAATTTCACGAGAACGTTTAAGGATTTGACTATATGTTGGCCCTCCTAGAAAATTGATCTTTCGTTCGCGTTTTGAAATATCACTTTTAAAAAATAGAAATTTGTGAGAACGTTTAACTCTTTCAGGACCGCCAGAAAGAGAACATTTCGGGATTCTAGCAATTGACAAATGAGAAAGTTTGCAGGGCGTTTTCTCACTAATGAAAAGACTTGAAACCGTC